>JABSTQ010010195.1:0-156204 GCA_013358835.2 Ixodes persulcatus
ATCTGCTTTGGTACTGGTGTAAACGGCGCTAACAAGCAACAAGGTATTGTGCATAATGTAGGATATTCTTATAATAAATAAAATATGTTTCTTCGAGTAAATTACTTTAACAATTAGACTGATCATGTGGCACAAGAACTAGTTTCGTTTTAGCTTCAACTGGGTTATGGAGAGCCGTGTAGCACCACCTCAGTTCAGTTCAATCACAGTTGAGGCTGATAACTGTGATTGAACTCAACGACAGTTCAAAGCGCCCGTGTAACTAGGGTATTAGTCGGTAATCACCTCCTTTCCACTTGTTTTCTTTCTCGACATTTCGGGCCCGTGAAGGAGAGGTGGATCAGCCTCGCCTTTACGTTGAGGTGGAAAGAGCGTACGATTATTCCGTGACGTCATGGACTTTGTGCTCAAAATTTCAAATAAATCTCTCGCCGCCAATATTGCTCTAATTTTTTATTTATTTTTCTCACGCAAAATGTATTTTTGAGCAGGCATTTCCCACCAGACTGTTTAAATTAAAAAAAAAAACTGTTTTCTTCATTCAGGGGCTTCTTAAAAAAAAACAGCAACGATTTTTTTTTTTACTTTTAGTAAAAGCAGCTAGTATTTCTTTTTCACTCTTCTAACCTATGAAACTCACTTCCTTTTTCCCCACAAATTGGTAGTCGCAGAAAAAATACGAGAAAAACTAACACCGCTAGTTATATGCCTCCAATGTTTTTTTTGTTTTTTTTTGAACGTAGTTACACGTTAGGGTTGGTAGAGTACAAGGCGCGTGTTGAGTTCTACGCATTGTTAAAGTTCGGCTATTCCCGTTATCTCAGCGATCGGGCACAAGCCACTACCCGAATGCATGGGGAGGCGTTGATTGTCACGTGCCGAATTTGAACGCTTACTCTGTGCTGGTGTGCAGCCTACGAGCCGCGTTTAAATATCGTCACAGCGGGCACCGCAACGCTCGACGACGCCGTCCCGCGGATCTCATAAGGGAGTTGTAGAATAGCGCACGCTAAAGCTTTGCGTGCGCAAAGAATAGCATCGTCAACACTGCGCACGCGCCGAACGCTAACCACGTTTTGCGCTTTGCGTGCGCTATTTTAACGTACGCTATTTTTCGGAAATTGCGTGCGTACGAAAAGAGTCTTTGCGCTCCTCCAAGCTGGATTCGAAACGAGAAGTTGGCTAAAGCCAAGACGAGCAGAGTTAACAAATGGTGGCTCCGACGAACACTAGAGTAACTGTATATGCTAAGCTTGCATAAAGCAAAGCCTATACAAATACGGAACACGGCCGCGGCCTTTTTGGCGGCGTCGTGAGCGCGACGTCGGCGACATCCTCGCGACCGCGATTTTCAACGCAAGACGACGTTGCACTCGGTTAGGAAAACCCACTGAGGTGGGGAACGATCACCGGCAACTTGATGCTGGCGACGCGCAAACATTTCTCGTCGAAAGTCGGTACACGAGACCTCTCTTGCCGAGGCGACGCAGGCGGACACGACCGGTCAACCGCTCGCGTCGCATTCTCACGTTTAAACAAATCTAAAATGTTACTCTAGACGAAAACAACTTTTTTTTTTTTTTCAAGTTACAGCTTGTGTGAAATACGAATTGTGACTATCTTGGCGGCGTTGCAAAGCGCGACCCTATTGGAAAGACCAGTTCAAACTGGTACCAGTTTCAAACTTGGTTATCGCTCCAGTTTGACCAGTTTCACAATGGTTGAACTGGTCAAGGTGGTTCGAACTGGTCACACTGGTTGACTAGGCATGGCGGTTGAACTGGTCATACTGGTTCGCTGGTCATGTTGGTTGAACAGGTCATCGTGGTTGAACTGGTCGCACTGGTTCGACAAAAAATATTTTCATTTGTTCACGCCACCACTGTGCTTCGGAAATCTTTATTATACACAAATGTAAACACAATAGGCCTACTACATGCATCAGCTGAACATACATTGAGTGCATACACATACATGGCACATACAAACATCAATACAACAGCACACTAACCCGATCACTACACCCGAGCTCTGCGTTTCCGTCTTTTATACTGGTCGTTTGGAGCGTATGGAATTTCTCGGTGACCGCCTAAGCAATAAAAAATATTCCCAACATGTTGATTTTTTTTTTCCAGCAATCTCATACCTCTTAGAGTATTTTGAACAGCTCAGGAGATGAATCTTCTAGTAAAAAGTAAACGCTCGATCATGCCGTAATTATCTGAAAGTCAATAAATCAAGGTGAGAAAGCCTATAAATAAAGTGACAAAGACGGGTCAAACTGGCAACCAGTTGGACCAGGTAGGCCAATCTGGTGACCAGTTTGGTCAATCTGGTTACCAGTTGGACCAGTTCGGCCAGTCTGGTGACCAGCTCGGCGTCTGGTGACCAGTTCGGCCAATCTGCTGAGCATTTCGGCCAATCTGGTGACCAGTTCGGCCAATCTGGTGACCTGTCAGGCAAATCTGGTGCCCAGTTCGGCCAATCTGGTGACCGGTCAGGCCAATCTGGTGACCAGTTAGATCAATATGGTTACCAGTTAGACCAGTCTGGCTACCAGTTGCACCAGTTTGATTTCCTGTTAAACCAGTCTGACCAGTCCAAATACCAGTTTGACCAGTTCAAATACCAGTCTGACCAGTTAGTTTTCAAACTGGTCTTTCCAATAGGGGAGATGCTTGGGATTTCGCGTCGCGGCGGAGGAACGCTAATCTAAAACTCTCTTGCGTAGAATGCGCTAACGCAAGCACTAAATTTAGCGCTATCGTGCGCTAAAACTGCGTACGTTATTTTAAAACTCCCTATTGTTGGCATTGTCCCCGCAGCTGCGTCATTGTATCTTGCGAAGGAGAGGAAAAAGTCCTATTTTCTCCTTGGAATCGCTCCGCGATCGTCAGTGGCGTTGCTTTCGAGTATTCTTGAGTCTCTCTGTTGTGCCATTAAGCTGGTGTAAAGCGAGAAACATCTTTACCCGAATCGTTGCACGGCCCCTCGAAGAGCCGCAGGATGGGGCGAGTAAGGAGTATCTTATTATCGCCCCGCATCAATGGGACTTGGGGATTCGGCAATAAGATCGCCAAAGAGCCAATCACAAAGCGGGAGGCGTGAACATAACGATCTACGCCCGGCGTTTTGATGGTACTACGGTACATAGAACTGTAGGGACTTACTAGAATGGAAAGTTGGGCGAGTTGGTATGAATCCATGTTTGAAAAACAGCTTAAAGTCCCTACATAGAACTGTAGGGACTTTAAGCAAACCGTTACCGCGATCCGCGTCCCGCACTACCGGAGCCTTGGAAGCGTGCTTTGAAAAGCGCGCACGGATGGTAAAGTGACCGCGGGGCGCGCGCTTAAAAGCATCATGCTTCGAAGGCTCCAGTAGTGCGGTACACAAAACACGGTAACGGTTTGCTAAAAGTCCTTCTCGAGAGCTTTAGGGAACCGTATTTGCACATCCGATACGGTACGATGGGTCCTCCGGCACAAACTGCGCATGTGCGAGTCTTGTGTGGTGGCGCATGCGCAGTGTGTAACGGAGGGAACATCGCACCGCAAGGGCCGTGCGAAAACGGTTCCCTAAAACTCCCTGGTGTGATTAGCGGCCTATTCCACCCGTGCATCGAAAGGGGTCCCGAAGGGTCCATAATTTGTCTTCACACAGACCGGAGTGTTAGATGCTCTCGGATGCCGCGATCCTCGTGGTTTGTCCTAGAAGCCCCGGCAAAAAGCAGGAGCAAACGCGAGTATTGCTGTCGTCATGGCGTCCAAACTCTTCGCTGCCGAAGCTTCAGTGGACTCCCTAAGCGAAAAGTCGTTCGAAATCAGTATACTGAATGTATACTAATAGTGAACTTAGAGTATATACTGAAATCGTACTAGTTTCACACTTTTATGAAACAAAATAGTATACTTTTAGTACAGCACAAGTGCATATGTAGTATACCATAAGTGCACCTCGAGTGTACATCTAGCATAATATAAGTGTACATTTAGTACACTACATGTATGCTTTTTGTGCACTAAATGTACACTACTAGTGTATATATATGGGGTGTCCCAGATAACTTGCACCAAACTTTAAAAAGAAACCGGGGCGTTCTGCGGGAGTGAAACCAACTGTACGCTGTTAGCAAGTCTCTTGCGAAAGTGCACGCAATTTTTTTTTAGTGCGCCTAGTTATTTAATTAAGACTAACAAGCTAACTTTTGAAATCTTCGTTTAAAAGCCGAGGTGTGCATTGGAAAGTGGTAGAGCGCATTAAGAAACACCCTATTAAACTATTTTCAACAAGGTGCACTTTGCATGCTCCTTTTTCTGTGCGCTCTTTGAAGGCCGGAAAAAAGCACGAAAGCGTATTATGTTGCAAACACTTTAATTGGGTGTTTCTCAATGCGCCCTGCAACTTTACAATTGACATCTTGGCCCTCAAAAGAATATTAGAAAGGTTAGCTGATCAATCTTAGTTATTTAGATAACCAGGCGCATTAAAAAATCTCTGCACTTTCGCAAAACGCTTGCTAATGACAGTTGATTTCACTCCTGCAGAGCATTCCGGTGTTTTTTAAGTTTGATATAAGTTATCTGGGCCGCCCTGTATGTCGGGCGTTCTGAATGGAAAGAACGGTCTAAAATTGACCAGAAAAATCGGCGCCTGCATTTAAAAAGCTGACTTTTCAAAGGTGTTTCTTTGAACGGCTGGATTCCAACTTGTGAAATTTCATGACACATAGCTCCATTCTCGTGAAATGTTAAGGAACACCGTTGACAACGCTTAATTGATGATAATGCAGAGGTGTCATTATCGGGAAATGCACTTTTAAAAATGAGTCAGGAAATTTCCGAGGAAAGTCTTGGCAGCTCTATTTCCAAACATTTCTCGTCAAAATAACGTACAATCATGTTATGAAATTATGTGGGAAAAGTTGTCAAAAAAAAAAAAAGAGGCACCGCGTTTTTAAGTTGCGAGTATAGACGTGAAAATGACAATCGAATCATTTTCAAATCTTCCCTCGTGAAAATAATGTACTGCCGTTTTCCAACATTGACTAGGAGAGTTGTCATTTTGATTTGCGGCTATGTACGTGAAAATTATACGAGGAAATCTCTGGCAGCTCTATTTTTAAACATTCCTCATAAAAATGACGTAGTACCAGCGTCTTCTGAAACTGTGTGAGAAAAGCCATAAAGAAAAGATGCATTGCATTTTTCAACTGAAAGTATGTATGTGTAGCATACAAACATTATGATCAGTGTTCTTCACATAATTGATAAGACAGAAACTGAAATCCTACTTATCACTTTATTCAAGTTTCCGAGCCTGCCTCACTGTACACTCTCCTTTGTGTTGATGGTGTGCCATTACATCCTGCGTAAAAAGAGAAGAGAAAATTACCCTATGCCACCTTATGATATAACACCACATAACTCGCTCAAAGGACCACTATGTGAGGAAGGCAAGATAGTAACCACTTCATCCTGACAGAAGGGTGAGGAAAGTCGGACAATAGCATTTTTAAAAGCCTGATATGTCAGACATTGGTGGTGTGCCTTCTTTGCATGCCCAGGGCTCCGCTACAGGTAATAGTATTCATTGCAGGGCACAACATTTATTATCTAAAATCGTAGGCACCATAAAGCAAATGTGTGACAAACAATAGCCTTTTCCAGATTCAAGGTTGCAGCTGCTACATTTTAAGCACATATAAATTAATGGAGGCCACAACGAAAACATTCGAGAATGGCCATTTTCAGGGCTGTACTAATATTAACATTTTATTTTAGAAGTTTAGTATATTACGGTATTCAATATTGGTTTCAAGATTAATTGTACTACTGTAAACTACTAAAGTTTTACGAAATTGCTTAAAATTGGTCCTGCAAAAAAGTAACCCCATGGACACGAATGCATTGAACATTACTCCTCATTGTAAAATTTTATACCTGCAAAGTATTCCCAACACTAACACTTCATAAAATGTATGAAATATTGAGCTCGCAAAAATAAAGTCGTTTATGCCATTCAAACCTTTCAAAGCGCTCGCAAAGTCACCATTGCGATGGATTCGCTTTGTTCAGTGCGCTTCTCCGCATGTGCCAGTGCGCTGCAGAGATTAGTTCTGGATGAAATCCCAAGAATAAGACATTTGAATGTGGGACATATGCACTTTTTTATAAAATAGAATCTCAAAATTTTCACATCGAATGGTTTCCCAGGAGACTTCTCGGGTCGCATGCACTGTTACTCCGCAACAAGCAGGCTCTCTTCGGATGACAAGAAAAAACCCAGCGCCTGAACGTTGTTCGAACCAGCACTTAGGAGAATCGAAAAGCCTGTCAAGCACTCGCTATCAGGACAGGCCGCTTACTTCCGGTGGCTTCATACCTGTCTGCTCGACACACCATTCAGCCACCCATAATAGAGATCAGTGGGCGGACGTCACTTTTACTCTTGTGATGCCGTTCCCTGCAGGTTCCCATAGGTTGCAACCTGCTAGCCAAACTGAGTCAGGCCTGCAGCCCTGCGGGAAACGTCAATTCCACTCTTTTAGACGTAGGCACCCACATTTTGCGTGTACCTGAAAGAAGCTCTAACACAAAGGACATAAAATGATCGGCCCTTTTTGAATGCATCCTTTTCTTTTGCTGAGAACATACATACAAGTCACATGCTATTACACATGCAGTGGTGCGGCTTCATTTATGATTTGCACATTTTTTTATATAAGTTCGAGCTTTTAGAGGGAAGATTCAATATAATGAGTCGTACATAAATGGTTGCTATGAACTATCCTACACATTACCTGATATCATAAAAGCACTAGAGCAGCGTAGGGCTGTACTGCATCAATTACAAATTTGTAACAACCACTTAAAAGTTGGCATTTATTTAAAGTATTACTATCGTCTATTATTCTTTGACAAAGAATAACTGGGCGAGTTGGTACGTTGGTAGTCTTTCAACTTCATCGAATATTCAGGTCCTTTTCGAATTTTTTCACGTTTTTGCTTTCTCTAACTGCTCTGCTTTTTGTAGCGGCTTTCGCCACCACTAACAAACGTGACATCCAAACTCACTTTATTTACATCACGCAATCGTAAACTTGGAAAGCGTGCCGCTTCGGCATACGAAAAGAGACCGCGCGTCTCTACGGCACAGGCATCAGCACAGGCAAGAAATCATGCTGCTCGCTCTTGTAACGCTTTTCTCGCTCCCGCTTTATGAAACAAATCGTTGACGAGAGGCTGTTAGGACCACACGTCAGAACTAGCATGACCTGTGATTGCTTGATCTGCCGTCCGACTGCACTAGAACGCTCCGCAAAAGCGTCGTCGGGCGAGCGTCGTAGGACGGCGCCACCAACAGGCCCTCGGCTGGCCCTCGGTTCCGCCGGACGTGAATCTTTCTCGCTCTGCGGAGAGAGCCATACATTTTAAAGATACGCTCTTTTCAAATTACGAAATAACACCGGGTAGAGCATAGTTAGAATCAAGCATAGCTTAGCAAGCACACGGTAAAACAGCGGCGCACTACGCAGAAACAAACGAAACTTCCTCACCGGGGCTTGCACCAGTCGGCCATGACTGTCTGCCACTTACTTGCGTTGGTAAGACGCAGCGTCTCCCAGCTCTTAGTAATCGCTTGCTATTCTTGAACACGGTATTCGCAACTAAGATATCTAAAATATCCGCTAAAACGGCTAAAACGTAAAAAGGGAGCGATGCTCGAAGCCTCCGGAACTCCAACGGCGCCGGCGGCCGAAGGGAAGCTGATTGCAATAGCGATGGTCATGCGCAGTTTTCAAAAGTCTCTTTTTGCTCTTTGTTTTTTTAAGACAAAACTAAGCAAATCAATATATATTAATGATAATAATGTCACTATATCAATTTTGTAAACAATTAACAAAAATTTAGTCAATCTTAGGTTTTATCTAAACTTTAGGCTTTTCTCAGTGTAAAACCGAAACTATATCAAGCAATTTCTCCTTCGTCGCCAAGGCTATTCTGATTCATCTGCGCATGCTTGCACTCCTGGGATCTCGGCTTTTCTGGAAGGCTCGGCTCTCGCGACAAATACATAATGAGGGCAACCTCGTATTTTGTAAACAATGAGCGTGCCCGATTTTTTTTTCTTTTTTTTGCCGAGGGAAAGACACGTAAAATTTACGTCGATTTTTTACAGCGTGGAACTCTCGATCCACTGTGTTGGCGTGTTCGTTGTTGCAATTGTCAAGTTCTTTTCACGTGAATTGAGATGTCTGAGAGTTTTGCAAGATAAATATACACAATGAAACACCTTCGGTGAAAGCTTGAGGTTGTCACATGAAGGCGCCGATTTCTCCAGCCAATTTCAGAGCGAGCTTCCATTCATTACACCACTTCGCTTATACGGTTCAGAAGTTGATTTGCGCTGCATGTGACTATGCAAGGTGGAGCATCTTCTGTCTCCGTTATTAGCCGTGGTTTCCTTTGCCCCCTGTCCTTTTGCTCGCTGTGGATGCAGATATCTGAAACAGCTTATAGTGAGCTGAGACCTGCATTACAAAAACACTGGATCATCCTGCAAACGTTATTTGTCTACTAGCCTATGAGGCAGCACGCAAGTGGCGGTGCATTTTGAAAACAGACATGTGCATGCTTTTGCATCAGCAGCATCAAACACTTGGTTCAATTGCCCTCGATCTTCTAGCTTCAGAATAGTGCTGACAGTTTTTTACAGTAAACTTTTATTCTGCAATAAAAGTAACAAATACAGTTCAGGGGGAAAAAAAGCTGTCTTTGCAATAAAAGTAGACTTTTCAATTGATAAATATAGTAGAAATGACTAGCTAAAATAATTATTGACAAGTTAGATAACGCTACTTTCCGTGGCGTACAATGTAGCTAACTTTTCTATTTGTGCTTTTTTTAGGGCTATAGTTCATGCTGCATTTGCGACGTAAGTATGCTCTGACAGTGCCAGTGCCGGTCGTTTCCCCGGGGAACGTTTGAACCACGTGGTCTGCAGTGAAATGAGAAATGGTGCATCGCTTTGTCAAATTATGTCAGCTGTATACCCGGTGATATTTTTTAATCAACAGGTTTTAGAAAAAAAAAGGGGCTTGCTGCCACGTTGATGCAGTCTTCAGTGTTTCGTGCGACTCAGCGGACATTACATGGGTGGATAACTGTGGCACATTTTTATTAATTAACTGAAATCCGTAAATTACCTTTTTTTTCTATTGCTGTTTTAGAGGCAGTCATTATTGGAGCGTAACCCAATTAAAACTATTCACGAAACAGCAAGGGGCTTTGAGATATTTATTTATCAAATGTTTCACTTTCTTCCCCCAATTCAAGAACCACGCGCGGCTGGGGCGGGGAAAATGGAGAGTGACTTAGCTGTTTTGACATGGAATGTCGCTAATGGCATGTGTGTTTGTGTTACTGAGAACTTCGCATATTGGAGTTCCATGCATTATTTATTTTCTAGTGAAGTTACAACCCTTATAAAGTGCTGTCGGATTCAGCATGAACAAACTTGCACACTTTTGAAAGCGAGCTTTTAGTGAATGCTCCAGCATCATACTTCAAACGGTGCGTCTGAAGCGACTACGCAAGCATAACATCCTGCGCTCTGTCCAGCGCGCTGTTTTTTGATCAGGCGACGGAAGGCAGACTTTGAGCTATGAATAACCCAAAACTCGTCGCCTTTTCGCAAATTGTTTCGGTTGAGCGAGAGTTTATTCATAGCCCCTTTAAAATTAAAAATTCATCTGGCCAATTACACTGTCGATTAAAAAAGTTAATTAGACAACGTACTGTGACACTTGTTTGCTCATCTAATGTCCGCCGAGGCTACGAATATCCTGTGAAAACGGCATCGGGCTATCTATCGCGTTTTTAATGTGTTGATCTTAAAAAATCTCACTATATATATATATATATCCGTTACTATAATTTGAGTACGCCGACCGCAAGCACTCAAAGTAGACCTTTAGTATACTTAAGTCCACTTCCTGTATACTGATTTTGAACTACTTTTTACCGCAGGCACTACGATTCTACTACATGTACTAGTTTTGTACGGTCGAGTATACTTTCAGTCCACCACCATTTTTACTGGAAGTACACTTTAAGTACACTTAAAGTATACATTCAGTACGAAAACCATACTGAAAGTATACTTTTAGTATACTTCAGTGCACTTTAGTACACTGATTTTGAACGACTTTTCGCTTAGGGCTGTCAAGCTGAAGAGAGCAACCTGCAGCAGAACAGGCGTCTGCCACTTCTAACACCGCTGCTGTGCCAGGATCGCTGCCGGCGACAGCATGACACTTGTATGACGTCATCGGGCGGAAATCGAAGTAACATTGTTGAGGGTTTTGGACGCGGTATAGATACACCAGTTGGAAACGCGTTGCAGGCACTCTCGAGAACGCCGCGGGGTAGGTGAATGGTAGAACCCCTAAAGAATACACGCTTCAGACTAACGACATTTCAGACACCTTGGGGCTTAAGGTGCAACCCGACCCTTGGTTAGTGTGATTCTGAACCAACAGATGGCGGTGGGATCGCCTTCCAGGCCTGTACATCAATGAGAGAAATCGTGTGTGGTGGCGCTTTGATACAGTGTGGTCTTTTTCTAGATCCTGAATTTGACATCCCTGGTCCTTTGCTTGTTTTTCTCTGCACGAGCTTTCTTTGGAACGCGCACGGCTACGCCAGTTCTCGTGCAAGGGGGCCAGTTGCCTACGCTCCGAGCTCACGTCTCCAGCAAATATGGGCATGACAAAACGCGAAAATCGTCCTCAGCCAAATGGCGAGACACACGCACAATAAAACCACCGACGCGTTGAAAAATATAAAATTGCCTGTGCGCCGTTATCGGAAATTTCAGAGGCCCATTTACACATATTTCAATGTGATCAGATTTATATTGGCACGACTGAAGGTAACGAGAGGACGAACAGTGAACTGAAAAAAAAAAAAAAGGTTTAGTTGGCGAACTTGTGCCAAACAAAAAAAGTAAAGAAAGAGCCTCGAGGCAGCAGAAAAGCAGGCGGCGATACGGCAACGTAACAGAGAGCAAGAGCGAGACTGACTCGACAAGGTCGCTAGCTGCTGCTTATCTGCAGTGCGTCACCATCTCGAACGTTCGGCAAAGAAGGTTCCAGCGTCGCGCGCTTCGGGCGAGGATGAACTGGCACTTTCGAGAACAACAAAACAGTGCGAAAGTTACGTCCGGTGCAAGAATGCACGCGAAAGTTCGAGAAGTCCGTGACCGAGCGTTGCTTTCTCGGCTCTGCGGGCGGCAATATGACGGGCCGGCCCTTTTGTCGTGCACGTGTTTGACTCTTTGTGGATTTCCAGGAAAACGTGATGACGTGATAGACTTGGGTTTCCAAAATTCTAGCTTGTGGAATTAACTACCTAAAAAAGAAAAAAAGAAAAATGAACAATTTTTTGGACGGTCAGTTGTCTCATTTAGGTAGCTGGGTGTTTATTTTGACCAAAACCACGAGACTGGAAGACACAAAAAATGATTCTCAGGTTTAGATGTTGAGTTTAGTAAACCAAAAGTAGGACTGGTGCGGGAGTCATAATAAAAAAAAAATGCCGAGGTTAAAAATTAACTCACAGCAATAAATAATAAGAATTAATTTTAATACGATCTCAGTGATAAATGCAATGACTGGCCAGGCAAACATTCTGGGTCTGTGGATAGCTTTTGCACATAGTTTAAGCAATGTACAGGGTGTCACAAAACAAAATATTACAGTTTTTGTTCACCGCAAGAATAAACTAGGCATTGCCGAACGCTCATTCTCCGCCCAAAGGTAGCGCTAGAGGTCACATCCAGATGTCCAAGTTTCAGCCCAATCCGATACCTTATTCAAAATTTATATGTGATTTTCCGAAAAGTTCAATAGGAAAACGGCGGCCGACAGAGTTTTCGAATACATGGGGCTCTATGGCACCAGAAACCGAAAACGGGCAAAAACGGGATCCATTTTCCCATTGAAATTTTCAGAAAATTTCTCAACTTTTGAATAAGGTATCTGTTCGGGATGAAACTTTGGCATCTGGTTGTGACCTAACGCTACCTTTGGGCAGAGAATGAGCTTTAGGCGATGCGTAGTTTAATTTTGCGGTAAAAAAAACCCGCAAATGTTTTTTGTGACATCCTGTACCAGTCTTAATTTGGTGATTTATGCGCGCAAGTTGTGGTGTGCAAAAATGAAAAAGATGCAAACGGGTAAAGCTTGACGTTGTATAAAATATAGTGTAAGCACGCACGTGGTACGCTGATTAAGAATGAAACAACCCTACATTTTACACTAGCGTTGAGCGTATCGAAAGTTAAGGGTGCATCAAAAGCTAAAGCTTGTACACATATACTGCTCAGGCCGTTATGTTTGAATGCTCATAGTACTTTATTACCCTCAGATTTGATGTAAGTTGTCTCCTGATTGCTTACAACAGAAAGAAGGAAACATTCTAACTCTGGGTTGATAGAAAAACTCCACCTGCTGACAGCGACCAATCATCTCGGAGCCAATTATGAGTATTTACTGCATGCCAACGGTCGCGTGCTTAGAACGAGTTTTTCCCACGTGATTTCATACAATCGCACTTTTTCTTGACAAGCAACAATGTTTACTCAGGCAAGCGGTCACATGTGAAGCTTAGAATATTTTGTATTGATTGTGGCACACGTAGCAAGTTGCATAGGTTTTTGTTTTACAATCCGCGAAATAGAATGCTCCTGGGTTGCCTTGGTCTCTAATGCATGTAGCACACAAAAGAGCACGAACTGAATCGCAGTGGGAAACGAAAACAATAATGACAAACAAGCGTGTAATCACGCGAAAACTGAGGGCATTGCACATAACAGAAGGTAAGCTTTGTTTTACTAAATACATTACCAATAAAGTATTTCGTTTTATCCTGTGAGCGAAGCGGAACATACAAGTGCGAGCATACTGCCCTGAACAACACTTCCAGTGAACAAGTGCACCATCCAAAGCATCGAGCTCGCTTTTATAGCTTTTGGTGCGCTCAAACCTTTGAAAACACAATTATAATCAATTCTATTATTCCATTTTTTTATTAAAAGCGCCTGTGTGTGTGTGTGTGTGTGTGTGTGTGTGTGTGTGTGTGTGTGTGTGTGTGTGTGTGTGTGTGTGTGTGTGTGTGTGTGTGTGTGTGTGTGCGTGTGGTGTGTGTGTGTGTGTGTGGTGTGTGTGTGTGTGGTGTGTGTGTGTGTGTGGTGTGTGTGTGTGTGTGTGTGTGGTGTGTGTGTGTGTGTGTGTGTGTGTGTGTGTATGTGTGTGTGTGTGTGTGCGCGCGTGCGTGCGTGCGTGCGTGCGTGCGTGCGTGCGTGCGTGTGTGTGTGTGTGTGTGTGCGTGTGTGTGTGTGTGTGTGTGTGTGTCTGTGTGTGTGTGTGTGTGTGTGTGTGTGTGTGTGTGTGTGTGTGTGTGTGTGTGTGTGTGTGTGTGTTTGTCTTTTGCGTTCATGTGCCCATTTTCTTAGTTACATAATATTTTTTCCAGAAGTCCGAGAACTATAGTCTGTTTCATCATAAGTATGAGCCGCATAATCCAAAATGTAGACAAAAAAAATAGAACACGAACACGCGAACACACATTAAAAACGCAATATAACGGCGCATTCAAAATTATTCGTTAGTTTTCTAGAGAGCATGCAGTTTCGTAGGGCGACATTGTTACCCGTTGAAGGTTATAGAAAGTGCAGTACAACTGTTAGCTCAGGGTCGTTAACGTGCATTACGATGTGGTACACAATCGCATGACGGTAGGATGGAGATGGGCGACTGAACCCAGGGTCTCTGCTAAAGCCCCTGAATAAAGGCGTTTTTTATAAGTACCGCCCACCACTGTTGTGGAAACGCGCAAAACACGCGCCACGAGCGGGTGCTCCGCCGCCATTCGCTTTCAAGGGTCAGTCATTTTAGTGCTGCGCCGCCATTTGCCTCCAAGGGCCGCTCGAGACACGGGCCTCGTGCACCTGCCCCTTTGACGTTATTTGAAAGACCAACGCACGCACATCGAGGAGATTTATACACTGTTTCATACTTAGCGTGCAACGCTGTCAAAGCTACTGGCGCGAGCGTGGTGCTTGATCTCGTTGATCATTTGCACGCGTTCTCGCGCAAACAATACCATAGATAAAGCCACGCGCTCGTGCCAGTAGCTTTGACAGCGTTGTACGCTAAGTATGAAACAGAGTATAGTCCCTACAGGTTCTGCAGCGTGAGCTCCGTGCTTTGAACGGAGCTCGCGCTCAAGCATTTCTCCACGTACGTGCTCTGATCTGCGGTGCCGCAACACACTCGGCCAACGATCCCCCACCGCACTTGGTTTAGCTAAAGCCCCTCTATCCTGGGAAAAGTGGCGCCATTCATTGTTGTAAAAATGCTCGAGGCACGTCCAGCGCGCCACTTCTGGGAAATTCATGGCGTCATACCCAGCGACGCCGGAAGAACAACCCAATCCCAGACTGCCCCGCGCACCGACGCTCTCTCATCCAAACTAAATTCAACCATGCTCCCATCGTCTGCTCTCCGCTCGGTCGTTAGGCTTAGGCTACGTCTGCTCCGTGCCTGCGGTCTGCTTCGTCTGCTCGCTGTCGCGGCTGGCTTTCGATTCGATCGGCGCACCAAACGATGTTTCGATGCGAACCCGAATACTCAGCACGGCGGAGTGAAACCAACATCTTGTCGAAGCAGAATTTGTACGGCTTTCTCAACCCGCGATGCCCTTCTCAGCGTTCGTGCCTACGATGACTGACTCGCGATCGCTTTCCAAAGCCGCGCTACGACGACTCGTTCGAGACGACGCTCCAGGCGCGGTCGCGCGGTGTCGAGAGCGTCCGCTACACGCCGACTTCCTAGTCCTACTGGTCAGGCAAGTGTTGGGCTCGAAATCTCACCTGTTCGACACCGATTCAGTCGGTGCGTCGTCTAGAGCGTCTCAACTCTAGTCACTTACTTTCTGCTGGGCAACCAGGCGTTCGTTTATAATAATCTCATCCAATTCCGACCATACCGGTTTAAAAGTCTCCCGTTAAGCGCTGTTTCAAATAACAGTGGGTGCCGCCATTACTTTCGGTGCACACAATCGCGTTGCCACGGAAATGTCACCGCAACGCGGTTGTTTGCACCGAAATTAATGGCGGCGCCCACTCACTAGGCTTCCCATTGGTCAAGAAATGCTCGTCGCGGCTCGTGGCCACGCCTACTTCCGTTACACTTCGCTCCATGCATTAGGGATAGGGACGCCACCTCCTGCCCATTATAACCTCCTTGGAAATCTAACTCAGTGCTACGCTGCACCGCCATGACCTTCCCAAGGGCTGCACGTTGCACGTGCTTCGTGCATCGACGAAACTTGCGCTGCTTCTGAAACATGAAGGGGCTTTAGGTTTAGCCTGTGAGCTAAACCAAATGAGCTTCGCTTAGAGTATCGGCACATTTTTTCCCCGATATTGTTGTGGGTTAGTGGTTAGTAACAAATCGAACGCAGCTGCCGATCGCCATGATTGAAAAGTGCGACTTCCTCAGCATTAGTTTCGGTGTCAGGAAGCTCACGTAATATTGCTTTGCTTTGTCGCGACTGTTTGAACATTTGTGGAGGACGGAAAAGCGTTTCCTGTGATTTCAGATAAAGCTTCAGATAACGGACAACCATCATTTCAAGCACCAAGATGTGTATGAAGCGTAGCTTATTTAGTGGCTCTAGTTTAGCCCGAACGCATAGGCACAGAAAGAGAACGAACAGCTTGACCTCGCGCTCTTGGCGCTGCTTCAGTGGCTTCACCAGCCCGTAGCGTTGGCTGCGCTCCGAACTAAGGTAAAGCAAAGAAAATATTCAGATCTTAGGGTTTCACAAGCCAAACCAACAAAAACCACTTATTTATTTTGACTTATTTTGACGGGTTTATTTTGACTAGCTGGAGATCTTTTGACGTGCAACCGAAATCTCAGATTGGCCTACGTCGGATTGCGGGCACCTCGGCCGATATTTAAACCCGACAAATATAGATTCATGGGCCAGCGCGTTGGCTCAGAGACACAGTGACGATTTAATGTGTTGTGTTTTGTTTTAATGTCACTGCCACTTAAGAGCCACTGAGGTGGTTTTTGAAACAAAATATAGTCGAACCATTCTGACAAGCATAGTTTGATTGCGAAAATGATTTTGCAAGTGATAAAAACATTAGTATGTTTTCGCATACGGAGTGGAATCTGAAATGGCAGACTGCATTTCATGGCGCCCATTTCATTTGTTTTGCGTCGGGCATGTGTACCGACGCACAGTAGAACGCGCGCAAAAGTAGCTGTGGTGCACCCGCAGCCTCGCGCTTGTTGTTCCGACATCTCTGGCTCGCTCACTGCCAGCATCCAGGCATCTGACACCGTGACATCTGGCGCTTTTTCTGTCTTTCACGTGGCGTTCCAAGTGGCACACGACGGAAAATGCACATCAAGCTGTTCTTGAACACGTGTCGCCATCTGTACTTTATATTAAGAAGCTACAATTTGCCGCAACTGAATGGCAAAAGTTTGAGGTCTTATAACATTCTTAACGTGTAATGTATCAATATGAAGTTCTGGAAAATGTAAGATCGAAGGATGCTCCATAATTTAATGTCTCGTTATTTTGATTAGTTGACGTGATTCCGTTTTTATAGCGCCATAAAATAATACAATTTTAAACTTTATTTTTTATTATAAAGTATACATTGTCTGTAGAGTATTTTGCTTACTTTTTTTTAATTTATTACGTCCAACCGAACGCTCACGTAAAATATAGTGGACGATGGGACGTTATAACTCGAGAAATAATTTTTTTTCAATTTTATAGACTGTGGTCTATTAAAAGCTGAATAATTAACTAACAACCAAAAAATAATCGTCACATCGAGACATTAAAATATTGTTAAGAGACAGCTCTTTAATTTGACATTAATTTTATAATTGTAGGATACATAAAAATAAAGTTATAAACCGTCAAAAAAGCACCAAAACGTCATGCACGGTGAGGTTGCACCTTAAAAAATACTGAACCAAAGAATTTAGTTTCCATAATAAGTGGCACACGTTCTTTCCACGAGCCAGCAGCCGCCGGTGTGCGCGAGCACACGCAACGAAAATGAAGTCAAAGACCTCCATTCGCGCTTAAGAGGACAGTGAAATGCATGGGCTTCGGGCCAAAGGAGAAAAAAGACAGGCTTTTCATCTCTACAAGTGAAAGCTACGTGCTTGTTAGACCAATTAATCGCTTACCTTTTACACCAGACACCACTGTGTAGATGAAAAACTTGCCTTTATTCTCCTTTGGCCCGAAGCCCATACATCTCACTGTCATCTTAACCGCTAATGGAGGTCTTTGACGTCATTTTTGTTGCGTGTGCTCGCGCACACCGGCGGCTGCTGGCTCGTGGAAAGAACGTGCGCCACTTATTATGGACACTAAATTTCTGGGTTTAGTATCCCTTTAAACGCATCGTTACCAGTTGTCTGAAACTATATTTGTAATCTTGAAGGTGAACCTTTCGGCAGAGGTCTGCCTGGTTGGGTTAAACGTTATAAATAAAGGGCAAACGCCAACCAATCCCTAGAAGAAGGCAGGGTCCTAACGTTTCGGTGCCGCCTCGGCACCTTCGTCAGGGGGGGGGGGATATTTAAAAGAGAAGCAGCTTCTTTCTTGTCTTCTGCGCTGAATTTCTTCTGCGGAGAATGTAGAGCACCGCAGAAGAAAAGAAAGAAGCTGCTTCTCTTTTAAATAGCCCCCCCTGAAGAAGGTGCCGAGCTGGCACCAAAACGTTGGTATCCTACCCTCTTTTAGGAAAATAGTTTGATGGCCTAGTTGGTTAAACATAATACACACAATTATCGCGACAGCGGATGAACGCGGGAAAGAAAGAGAAGACAGGACAGAGCGCTACTTACAACTAACGTTTTATGAGAGGAAAGGGGAAGACAAAGATACAATTAAGACTAAAATCACAAAACTAAAAAAAAGAAAGAGAACAGAAAAAAGAAAAGAGTAGCAGTAAGAATAACAGAAAGAAAGTATTTACAAGAGATTGGTTGGCGTTTGCCAATTATCAATCAATCAATCAATCAATCAATCAATCAATCAATCAATCTTTATTTTTGGCCTTATAGCCAACGGTGCCTCATACAAAAAGCTGCCAAAGGCAGCTTGATGGGGTCTGGGGCCCGTTTGGAGATTGGCAGCAGGACTAATTTTCCACAAAAAAAAATAAAACGCAAAAAAAATATTTACCAAAATACCAAAATCAAAATACCAATATTTACCAAAAATACCAAGGTCGCACACAAGCGCACAAACCAGAAAAATATACTCACAGCTTCTGTTCATGATATTCTACAAAATACAACACTTATACTTAAAATCGCTGGAAACGATTTTCCATTTTCCAGAAGTGTTAGAACAGACCGCGGCAGCGTAAAACGCTATCGCCCAAGGTGCCTGGCAGCGTTTCTAAAGCTGAGAAAGTCAGACATTCGAATGGTAACAAATGCACCAAAATGGCGGCAATTACAAAACTAGATAGAGTATATAATACTTATATCCTTCGCTTGGCTTATACAGTGGCTCCAGCCAACATCACTTTCAAGGAGTTCTCTAGCTATTCGGGCGTAAAGGTTTATATAAATGTAACGATGAACATTGAAAAGTTTCACAGATGCGTCCTTAAATGGTTCATTTATTATGCTCTTTTTTTTTTAGTGAAGGTATTAGGAAAGTATTTAAAACTAAGAAACACCTTTTTCTTTCCCTTGTACAAGGAGAAAAAAAAAATAAACCTCTGTTTGACGCTGCGTGTCACATATGGTATCATAGACGCTCAGATCTGCTGAACCGGCTTTCGGGTCTTCATCTTAAAGAAGCCCTTGCGTCTTTGCTTTGTGTTCCGCCATCTGGGAGTAGCTGCCTCAACCACAAGCATTTTTGCCGCTTTCCTCCCTGTGGATAAAAACAAAATGATAATTTTATGGCTTAAGTTGTTCGCTTTTTTTTCCCCCCGAAGCCTTTATTTATAAAACTGGAATATAATGAATGCGGCAAATAAAGACACCTCTGTGGAGAGTTTCAATGCACTCCGTTTTTGTTTTCTATTTATTTATTTATACGAGTATTTTTTTACGCCGGAACGGCGCTCGAGAAAGCCAAAGTTCTGAATTGCACGCATCACCTACTGAGGGTTATCGCTGAGGCCCATATTGATCGGAGTGTTAGAGTCGGCATTCAGCAGGAACACGCGTTTCATCAGTCAAAACAGGAGTCACAGTCGAGCGCCCTCGTGTCCCTTGTGTGACCCGCCCTCGTCCTCAGTTGGTGACGTAGAAGCTTTACACAAGACCGAGCCACACGCTCGCACCAGTTGCTCTGAGAGCGTTGTACATAATAGCGAGTTTTAGTAGATCGTACGCTGCGGAAAGCGGGCCCACCGAGCGCGTGCCCCATCCATGCTTCAATGTGGCAGCACGAGCTCCCGCCAGCAAAGCAAACCAACCTTTAGCGCGCGGTCTGCTCAATGTCCGTAATAGAGAGCTTTAGTACGTCGTACGCTAGGGAAAGCGGGCCCAGCAGGCGCCTGCTCAACAACTTACAGAAGGACAGTTAAGACCGCTTACGCGTACGAATGCGAAAGCATTCCTAAACGCAGCGAATTCCTACAAGCAGCGCGCTACGTCTTCCTATCGCGCAGGGCGCTCCGATGGCGACATCACGTTCCCCCACTGCACAGGCGCGGCGATCCCCGCCGGCTCCATGGCTTCCGCCACGATGCATCTGCGTTGCTGTGCTTTTCTTTGTGCTTTATTTCTGAGGCGCGTCCGCTTGGACCTTGAGCGCCCCGCAGGCTTGCGTGATGAAGCATCTGCATTGCTGCGCTTTTGGCCAATGGGAATTTAACTGCCGTTTCGCTTCTACAGACGGTTACTGACAACGCCGGCTTCGCTCCGTGGGATCGTTAATGCTTTCGTACTATTACATGCTTTGAAGTGACGGCACGAGCTCCCGCTAGCAAAACGAAGCTCCAACGTACTATCTACTTAAAGCCCTTAATGTTTGATATGTAGTAAAAACGGTAAAAAGTAATTATTCACTGGCCGTCATACTGTGTGAATTTCTGTTATGCACGCGAACGAATGAAACTAGTTTTCACAGGACTACTTTTGCGCCGCTAAAAATTGTTGTTCCTGGCAGACAGTGACTTACATTAAGCACTGCTCGTGCCGATAAACGCATTCCGTCTGTGTGACCGTACAAGCAGGACACATCGCGTTCGTTTGTGTCCCGGACTCGTTGTCACCGTGGGCACATTGAGATGACGAGAACTGCACGATGACGTTCCCCGACTTTAGCACGCGCTTCATGACTTCCGCTATCCATTGGCTGCGCCTGCTGCACGCTTCAAGATCACGGAACACCAAAGTGTTATCGAAGGTTGGATGTTCACGCTGGACGAGAAATAAGTGACAGACCTGCATGCCGCTGTCACCATTTTCGTTACCATTGGCGGCGATCTGTTTTTCGTCGGCGCGTTCCATACGGTCCCTCCACGTGACATCACGTACGAGATTATTAGTTGAGAACGACACGTTTCGTGGTGGCTGTCAGAAGCTCGGTAAATGCCGCGAGCGATAGCGTTACTAAACCAACAACAACATCAAAGTTGCCAGTTTGACATTACTCGTATTCACGTCCATGAAAGCAGAATGAATCCTACAAAGGGCGGCGTAGTAATGTGTGGCCTATCGTTAAAGGCTGACCACAACGACGCCTTTGGCCGAGCACGTCGCCGATAAAACGCCGGAATAGGCTCGACGCGCCATTTTGATTCCCGATGCATTCACGGTCTAGCGGCAACGGGAAATCAAAGATCCGTGAAGCGAGACGTATTTTGCGCGCAACGATCTCTCTTTGGCACAGCATCATCGCAGCGCGACCCCAAAAGTTATGCATTGCGTAACATCGGTGCAATCCGTCGCTAGGCGCCAGCATTAATAGCTCACACGGGCCGTCGCCAAACTATCACTCAGCTGAATAGCGATGACCCGAGAGAGTAAACGCTTTTCAACCCAATTGGGTTGAAAAGCTAGCTTCGGCTTCGTTTTAGAGCGCAGCTCTTAGGCGCCCGTTTCCGGCTTGAGCGGCGTCACCGTCGCCGTCGCCGTCGGCGTAACAGCGCTTTGCATGCCACTCAGGTCGCATGCAACCGCGTTGCATGCAACCCATCGGCGTCGGCGTAACCGCGCGCTGCGTGCAACCCAGGTTGCATTCAGCCTAAGTTGCATGCAACCCGCGTTGCATGCAACCCGCGGGAGTCGCCGGGTTGCATGCAACCCGGCGACGCCCCCGAGGTGACGTGACCCCCCAAGGTCACGTGCCCCCCCCCGAGGTCACGTGACCCACCCCCCCGAGGTCACGTGACCCCCCGACGTCAAGTGACCCCTTCCCCCCCCCCCCCAAGGTCCCATGACCCCCCTCAGTACCCTTCCCTCCTCCTCAAGAGCTGCGCTCTAATTCGGCGTTACAGGGAGTTGTAAACGGCTTTCATTTTTTAGACTGTTTACTTACTCGAGAATTAAAGATATTCTAGCAGTCTTATTTGCACCGCAAGGCAAATCGTTGTGTGTATGTTTATAGAGCAGGAAGTTAGTCTGCCTCAGTGGGCGTCTGGTGTCTCAGCTGTAGATGAGCAATTTAGTCAGAGCAGTACAACAACCGTTAGCCTGGGGTCTCTAACGTCCACCACGCAGTAGTGATACACAACCGCACGCCGGTACGATGCTCATCCAGATCGAAACGAACAGGGGCGGGGATTGAGCCCAGGATTACCAGGATCCTGGGTTCTGCAGCGCGAGCTTTCCCTCCACGTGCTCTAAGGTGGTGTGCGCTAGACCACTCGGCCACCGATCCCCCCCCCCCCCCTTATTCGCACCGTAAGGGCGTATAATATCCGCGATTAAAATTTTATCTCATAGGCTGTAAGAGAAAAAGCGAAAAACAAAATGAAACAAAATTAATGCAGCACTTAAAATTTGAGTGCTTCACAGCTGTATGTGATTTGTTGGTGCAACAGTTTAACCGTAATTTAGCAAAGAGTGAAGGTTACGGCCCTTTCTAGCCAGTCGGAGCGACGGGGGTAAAGCACGTGACAGCCCCTACCAAGGGGACAGGGACAAGAGCGTAACCCAAGCAGCTTGAGAAGGGAGGAACTCTCCTTTTTACCCTCGTTTGTGCGTCCCGGACGTCGTTGTTGTCCCCCTCGAAGATTAGCCTATCACTCGAAAGTAAATGAGCAACCGTTTTGACTAAGGGGCCAGATAGGGAAGCTGTCGCGGTCTTGAAGGCCGGAGAATAGTTCATAAAATTTACACGAGGAAAAACTAAATAAACAAGGCCTAATAAGCATTTAACACTTTCCTTATGACGCAAAAAGTGCCCATTTTGGGGGGGGTTCCAGTATTTTAGATGCGGAGCATCTCTTGCTCGGGTCTATGTCCCGCGGCGTCGGCGTTGTAGTCGGCACTCGAACTACGCACGCGCAACTCTCCTCCTTCCCTCTCTCCAACAGCTGCGCGTTACTCTCTCCGCTCTCTCTCTCTACCAGCTGCGTGCACTGCGCGTGCGTTCGCTTCTCCTCACACCACGCGCGCACGCGCAACTCTCCTCCTCTAGTCTCCTCTCCTTCAAGTGTGAAAAAAAAATAAACGGCGAGCGGCGAGCGTTCCAAGTTTCTCTGCCGCGAGCCGCGACGAAGGCTCGCGTAGGGGGTAACGCTAGGGCAGTCGGTGGCGCCATCTCTCGACGTCAGCACGCAACTGACTCTTTCCTCGGAACCAACACGATGCTCCGCATCACCCCATGGTTCCCCTCGGGAAGATGATGTAATTTTTTTAGTTTTCTGAAAAACATCTACTTTTAACATTTGTTTCAGGATATCAAAATGTAGCACACTAAATGCTGTGTTTAGAGTTTTAAGTATAAATTACGAGTTTAATAAATTATGCTAAATATAATTTGTTAGAACCAAAATTGTTTTGGCTAATTAATCAAAAATGAAAAATATAAAGATGCCTCGGCAACAAATGAAAGCTAAAAAATTTGAAAATAGGCAAAAAGGCAAAATTTTAATAGCAAGAGAGGCTGCAAATTTCAGGGCTCTAAGTTAGGGGTCTCCAAACGTTTTGACGAAGGCGCCGGATGGGGGATCTGTCGCTCTCTCGAGGTGCGGAAAATGAATAAACGAAATAAATGAGAAAAAGCTAAATACAAAATCCTAGGTAAGCATATAAATGCTAAGTTAAACGTCAATTACAAATATATAAAAAAAATCTAAGCTGGATGAATACATACGAATTATATGAAAAATCAAGATTTAGCAAATTATGACAATCCAGAAAAATTGGGACCCAGAAATATCCCCAGGCATAAAGAGCATAGAAACTTTGCATGCTCACAGAGGGGAGAAAGTCCAAAAAGAATAACAGAACTAATGCCGAAAATATGGAACACATATAACACAGGACACTAAGCACAATATACTGTAAACGAATAAATGTTCGCGAGGACCTAATTTTTGGGAATTTCGCGAATCGCCTACAATTCGCGAAAATTACGTCCCGCGAACAATACGGGCAATATGTGAACGCTACGGAAGCTACACTTGATTCGCTTAAATTAGAACACGCAAATAATTTCAAATTTCCAGCTTTGGCCCGATTCGCGAAATTTTGAGCACGCGAAAATTCATTCGTTTACAGTATATAGGAACCCAAGGGAATTTTAAAACGTAGTTACCAAGATAAAAAACAAGGGACTAAGAATAGTGATGATGGTGATGACAATATCCAATGAATGATATGATGAGAGGACACTGTATACGATGCCACTTTTCTCTCGTATTTGTTTAATATCCTCGTTTACACGTTTGGTGCTCGCTGTGGCCCAGTTCTTTTTACGCGCACTAATTTTTCCGAAGGTAGCAGGGGACTTGCTGGGAGCGGGCCTCGGGCCGGCCTTCACTGGAAGGACTACGGCCAGTCACGGGCGCAGCGCGGAGAGCTCTTTCTCGGCTGCTTGTTTGCATATAGAAAACGACTACACGGAAAATGAAACTTGACTGTCTATTATAACCACAGGATGCCATAAATTGTTCAGAAACACATCGGATGCATTCAAAAGGGCTCGCAAATCGTCGATCACTTATGATCGATTTTGACGGGCGCGGTAACGAAAGAGTTTTAAACACAGACATTTCGACTCGAGCAGAAATTAAAAGATAAATATAGACATCGATATGCCTTATCACGGCATATAGTAAAAAAAAAATATCCATATGTTTCATTTTTAAATGTAACCTTTTGCTTATTGTTTTAATACAATATAAGTAAAACCCAGAGAACTCTCCCGGCATAAATAAAGGCACATGGGAAGTGACATATTCACGCAGGGCATAAACCTAATGAGAATCGTATATCTGATTATGACGATACGCAAGAATTATGACGCAGGACACTAAGCACGATATACACGATAATCAGACTTCTGCTCGTTGCTTGAAAAATGTAATGGGTTACAATTACAAATTACGCAGCCTTAACTGTAATGGATTACCATTACAAATTATTTTCGCTGAAAAGTAATGGATTACATTACCCGTTACGTTACAAATTACTTCAACGTTACTTTTGCTGTAAACTTATCCAGAAAACACTAGAAACAGTATTGATATTTTACAAAAATGTTCTGTAACACTACCTTTCATTTCTCATACGCCCGTACTATGGTAGTCCTTGTAAAAAAAATTATATTGTATTTAAAAGAAAGAGTGTAGGTGCACTCCGTTCACCTGTAAGCTGACAAGGCACCGAAAGCTGCAACCACACCCGCCATCCCGCTAGCTTACGGTCTCCACAAATGATCCCTGGAATTGTGCAGACAAAGCTAGCGGTGCGCATGCTCGGCAGCAGCGTCTGCCTCCGCTACGAGATTCGAAGCTAAAGAAGCGATCTACGAAAGCTCCCTTTTGACTGGGGTTTTTGATTGGAAGATCGATATGGAGACGACGGACACTCCATGACCGAAAACTCGACCAGTCAGAGAAAAAGTGGCGGTTAAGTGTTATCGATCGTTCATCGCGTGTCACTTTCATGCCAACATTGGTGGAGGCCAGGGGAGCGGAGGGAATAGAGAGCGAGAGAAGCGGTGGCCATCGGTCTCAGAAGACAATAGAGCATCATACCACTTTTACGTGTTCTCTCCCTCTCTCTCTGTAAGCACTCCTTAGATGGCCTAATCCCCCCTGCCTTTTTATGTTGACAGTTGACTGTAAAGTGAGAAGTGGACTCGACGACCATGCTAAGACAAGTAAACCTAAAGAAGTATCGTCCGTACCCTCGAAGACGATGCTCCTAGCCTCGCACCGGGCGCTTTTCAGCCGTGCCTCAAGAGCGCGCAAGAATAAAGTAGCCCACATCAAAGACAAAAGGGAGTTTTAAAATAGCGCACGCTAAAGTTTTGCGTACGCAAAGAATGGCGTCGTCGTAATTGCGCATACGCCAAACGCTAACCACGTTTTGCGCTTTGCGTGCGCTATTTTAGCGCTCGCTATTTCTCGGAAATTGCGTGCGTACGCAACGGGTCTTTGCGCTCCTCCAAAGAGGATTCGTGATGAGAAGTTGGCTAAAGCCAAGACAAGCACAGTTAAAAAAATGGCGGCCCCCAGAACCATGGCTGCGGCCGCTTTGGCGGAGTCGTGAGCGCGACGTCGGCGGTATCCTCGCGACTGCGATTTTCAATACGGGACGACATTGCACTCGGTTTGGGAAACCCAGTAAGGTGGGCAACGATCACCGGAAACTTGATGCTTGCAACGAGCGAACATTTATCGGTGAAGGTCAGTACACTCTTGCCGTGGCGAAGGATGCGGACACGACTGGTCGACCGCCCGCGTCGCATTCTCACGTTTAAACAAATATAAAATGTTACTCTGAACCAAGAATCTTGTTTGTTTTTTTTTTCTCAAGTTACAGCATTTCATGTGTGAAAAAAAAATCGTGACTATCTTGGTGGCGTTGCAAGCGCGAAATGCTAGGGGTTTTGCGTCGCGGCGGAGAAACGCTATTCTAAATCTCTCTTGCGTCGCGTGCGCTAAGGCAAGTGCTAAATTTAGCGCTAGCGTGCGCTAAAATTGCGTAAGTTATTCTAAAACTCCCTAAAAAAAATTCGACCCCTTCACGCGAGGCTACATCGTCTGTTACGTGAGTTGTAAACCCACTAATCGAGGGGGTACGGACCCGCGTTTGATGTCTGTGCAGGTGGCGGGAGACCTCGAAGAAGTTGGAAAGGGTGAAACGGTGTAAAAGAAAAAATTACACCATCTTCCCGAGGGGAACCATGGGGTGATGCGGAGCATCGTGTTGGTTCCGAGGAAAGAGTCAGTTGCGTGCTGACGTCGAGAGATGGCGCCACCGACTGCCCTAGCGTTACCCCCCCCCCCCCCCCACCCCCCGCGAGCCTTCGTCGCGGCTCGCGGCAGAGAAACTTGGAACGCTCGCCGCTCGCCGTTTATTTTTTTTTTCACACTTGAAGGAGAGGAGACTAGAGGAGGAGAGTTGCGCGTGCGCGCGCGGTGTGAGCAGAAGCGAACGCACGCGCAGTGCACGCAGCTGGTAGAGAGAGAGAGCGGAGAGAGTAACGCGCAGCTGTTGGAGAGAGGGAAGGAGGAGAGTAGCGCGTGCGTAGTTCGAGTGCCGACTACAACGCCGACGCCGCGGGACATAGACCCGAGCAAGAGATGCTCCGCATCTAAAAACAAATAGACACAAAGAGCTTTCTCCTGCTCGGGAGAAGAAGAAAACATTGCGGTGGCTTAGCTCGGCTATGCCAGGATATACGTAGCGTGAGCTTATGCGCACAAAATGAGAGTCGCTATCAAGCGGCTCCGGCGCAGCGTCAGACTTGGCTACTGCGCAACGGAGGCGCACAGCTGGCCACGCAGCGGTGCCAGTGCGTCTGCCGCGGCTATGACGTCACTCCTCTGGATTGCGCAGACCGGCGAGGTGGGCGAGGCGGGCGCGGCGGCGGCGGAGCGCGAGGCGGCGGCTTCTTCGCGTGGCTCTCATAATGTGCCGTGCTCATTATGCGGAGCTCCGCCGCCGCCGCCGCGCGCTCCGCATAATGAGCACGGCTCGCATAATGAGCACGGCTCATTATGAGGGCCACGCGAAACTGCTCAACCTCGGCCAGTGTAGCTAACGCTACAAAACACGAGGGAAGGCGACGAAGAGCCTACTTGGCGTTGTCTTACTTGATCTTTGTCTTTCGTATAATTGTACATGCCCTTCCGTTTCTCTAGTGGTTCAGTGGTTCTAGCAACCGGTCATACAAAAAAAAAATATTGTTTTCTTTTTGGCTGTTCTCCCCTTCCTGATGTTTTCTATTTTGTTGAACCTTCTCTCTTTATGCTGCTAAATGTTCTGCTCGTATTGCTCCAGGTACTGTATTATGCTCATATTTTTAAAAGTAACGAGTAATTAAAGTAATTCGTTACCAATATTTTGTTGCGAAATTACATTACAAATTACTTTCGGAAAAAAGTAACGTGGCAATTACAAATATACTTGAAAAAGTAACGGATTACAAGTAATCCGTTACTCGTAACGGATTTCTTCCCAAGTCTGATGATAATGCAAAATAATGTTATTATAGTTACACAGATATGAGGCATGGAACTACGAATACCAATGCTAGTAATGAAAATGTATAATTATATAGCGAGAGATCACGCGTTTGAATACAGTTTTTTTATTCTCTTAGATATCTTTATATGCTCTTTGCGTGCATGTCGCGGCACAGTTTCTTTTACGCGCCCTTATTTTTTTTGTTTGTAACAGCAGGCCGCGGGCCGGGCGGCGTATTGCCGTTTGCTCAAGGAGTAAAACCCTGGAGCAAATCCAAGACCTTGATTGGCACATTTGAAGGTCCCGCTTTTTCGCAATCAGGAGGCGACAATAGGGAGTTTTAGCAGGTCGTTTCCACACGAACGGTTCGCCCTCGAACGAATTGGCGACGCCACTGCGCATGCGTGCGCGAGTCGTTCGGGGCGTCGGGAGGCTCTTCTCGTTCGTTTCTCCCATTCCGGCCGCTGGAGTCGTCACCACAACGCAGCCAGCACCATTCACGACTCGGGGGAAAAAAAAAATGGCGGTCGGTTCGGCGACTGACTTCGCCAACCCAGCCGAGCGTTAAGCGCGAGACACATGCGCGTCAAAACTGTCCGATCCGACGTGCGAACCGCCGGAACGACGTTCGAGGGCGAGGGTTTTCGTCGCACCGGAGCGTCGGACAGGGCCTCCGTCCGGCGCCGGCGTGCGTCCAACTTAGATATCGCCGCACGGCTGTCCGATTTTCGGAGGGCCGCAGCCAATGGCAGCACGGATGGCGCGAAGGTCATGTTGTCACGTGACTTTCGGCCCGATCGGGCGAGGAGGCGCTTCGTGGTTCGGGCAGTTCGGGCAGTTCGGGGAAGCGGATCTCCCCCTCGTTTACAACGCCTACACACACATGTGGCGGTGCGCGGTGAGGGAGATGGACGCCATCGAGTTTTCTCGCGCGCACAAAACAAGCTGCTGATCTCGCGCGCCATAGCAAGCCGGCCTTCTGGGACCGATCGAGGCCGTCGAAACCCGAATGTACTCCGTTTCACCTTACGATGGAGAGCAGCGGACGCTACGAGCCATTCCAATGCCGTGTGAGTGTCACGTGAACTTCGGGAGAGACGCAGCAGTGCTCGCTTCGCTGGGATGGCTCCTAAGGTCCGCTGCGGTCCATCGCGATTAAGTGATGTTGAACAGAAAAGTAACCTCACGGAAAATCTCTACACACGCACACTTTAATATAATGTAAAAAAAATTATTATGTTTGTTTTAAAGTCAGAAAAACCAAGAAGGGCGAGGGAAGTATTTTAGTTTTCTATGCTAGGTGGCGCGAGCTACCGCCCGTTATATATATAGCCATTATCATTTATCCATTCATTCGGTAGAGAGATACCCGAAACTGGGCGGAGCTGAACGGAGGGACGCAACGACGCGTAGGAAACCATGTGTCGCGAACCGCCCTGTGCGGCGATTCGGAGCAGCCATCTTCCCGACAGTTCGCACGCCGGACCGGACAGTTTTGACGCGCATGTGTTTCGCGCTTTAGGCTTAGGACAGGAGGTGGCGATTTGCCATCCTGTTAGTCTGCTTCATTTGAGAGGTTGAACCAAATCATTTCGAGGACTGCTCACAACGGTAAGCGATCGTGAATGCTGTAAACTGCGCATGCTAGTAAATGTTTGCGATCTGTGGGCAGTCAAGCTGCCGTGGCCACCGCGAGCAGACGAAATGATTTGGTTCGACGGCACGCAACGTGAACGATCATTCAAGATCAAGATGACGGAGACACACCACATACCTTTACGGTCGTTCAGATACTTTTTACTCTATCTAGCTTCACAGTTCTTAAAATTCCGACCAGCAAATGTTACGTCGGCCGTCTTGTTTACCTCAGTCGTACGGCGGAAACAAGAGCCGCCACGGATTTACATGTTGCAGAATGTTTCAATTGTTTACTAGAACGCGCCACCGGTCAGACAAATCATCATCATCGTTTACATGGTCGCGCCAGTTTCACGGTTCGCTAAAATATGTAAAATTTCACGTAAGGTTTCACGGAACGTACCAGCTGCACCGTTCGTGATTTCGGAACCGTATGCTCGAGAAACGACTCGCTAAAACTCCCTAATGACCATTTCGCGCTAGTTGTTGGTTGTTTGAGATAAGATGGCAGCTCTCATATAGGCAGGCGGCGGGGTCGCCCTTCTTGGAGGTGCAGTGGAGGACGGGGGGGAAGGGTGTTGTGTCACTGGGGCGCGTGTTAACCCACCCAACCCCGCTCGCCGCAACAGTCTGCCGGTGGCACATTACAAGGCGACACAAGCGGTGTGGCTGAACGATAGATATTTGGCGTTTTTAAATTTTCATAAACAACCTTCTAGTTTCTATTTCTTCGGGCATACGACTCTCTGCAGACGTCTATGTACTTTACCGTAAAGTTGTTATGCAAAATGACAATCACATATTATAAAGCGATCACAACACATTAAAAACAAGGTGTAATGATTGCCTAATGTCACTAAATAAATTAAAATGAAAATGAATTGCCTTTACTCGTAAAAGATCAACATCAGTTTTTCCGTACTCGTCAGAAGAGATCTGACTGAAGTAGTAGATTTATATAAATACTTCGGTGTTACATAAAGAAAAAAAATCGCACCTGGTCGAGTCTGTATAAATCATAACAGCGGAAGCCTACCGAACTCCTAGATGCATTAGACGTAAGCTAAAGACCGCTCCATCTTATCTAAAGAAATTGGCATTTAAAACGTATGTAAGGTCTAAGCTGAAGTATGCGGCATGGGTCTGGAACCCTTCTTAAATCTATCTTATTAACAACCTCGAATCAGTTCAGAACCGGGCTACAAGATTCACCCTATCTGACGCCGACCGCACCACCAGCGTCTCCGTTATAAAAAACCAGCTAAACCTTCCAGCATTGCAAATTTGCCGCCAAATTGCTCGCCTTTCAGTTGTTCAGGAAATCTACTACAATCATCCTACGCTCCGCAACACATCTGCCCGACTCAGCAATTCCCCAACAATCGGCCGTTTATCTGGTAGAACTAACACATTTAACCACTACTTCTATCCCCAGATGAGTGTTGACTGGAACGACATACCCCAGTCTCTTCTTTAAATCACAAAGTGATATCTCACTTATGCGTATACTTGTTTGTGACGTTCTTTTAGTAACCAATTCTGTCTAAGTGTCCTTGCGTAATATTGTACTATGTGCAGTTTTACTCACCTAACGGTGTTGTATTGACTGTATAGCCACACCATGCAGCACCCCCCCCCCCCCCCTCTTATGTACTGCCCTCCTGAGGGCCTTTAAGGGAAAATTAATAAATAAATAAAGAATAAAAAGGCTCATGGTGTGGGTGTTAATACACGAGACCCCCCTCGTTTACGCTGCTTCGCGGCGACGGTGTGCGGCGGCACATTACAAGAAGACTAAAGGCTGAACTCCATGGGACGAATTATGTGACGAATAACTGGCGAACGCCGCCCGACGGCACGCTCGCTTTTCGCGTGACGTAGCAGCCACTGTGTTGATTCCACGCGCAGAGCAAAAGCCGCCGGGCAAAATTCGTCGGTTATTCGCAGCATATTCGTCCCATGGAGTTCAGCCTTAAATGGGCGCAGCTGACGATAAATATTTGGCGGTTACACAAAGGGAGGCTAGTTTTGGCGGCGAATACAAACCCCCAACACCGCGTAATGGAGGGTCTCCCTAGTTACACGGGCACTCTCAACTGCCATTGAGTTAACGACAGTTGACTCAATCGTGATCGGCCAGAGTTATACGGCGGCTCCAACTGTCATCGAGCCGCTAATGACAGTTGAGTTCAGCTGAGCTATCCTACCTCAGTTCAACTGATCAAACTTCCCCAACCGAGGTAAAACGGCGCCTGTCCGCGGGACCGCTGCCGCCGGCCATCGTTTGAGAGGCACTTACTGTTTCGGAATGCAGGGGGAAGCGTCTAGAAAGAATCGTAGCAGCAAAATATCCGTGAAGGAATAGATTTAGGCGTCCGAGCTGCGGCTAAAACAATCCCGGCTCGCCGGCAAGCCACCAAAGAGCAAAGATGACGGAGGAACCAGCTGTATAAATGGACAATAGTAATGGGTGCACCCATTGTAGCGGGTGGTAGCTTGCACTACCTAGCCTAAAGTATGCGCAACCTAGCCCTGAATCTGCTATGGTACTCGTGTAAACGCCGATAGAAAGCAACAAGGTATTGAACATAATGCACGACATACTTATAATAAAGAAAAGGTGTGTCTCCGAGCAAATTACTTTAACAATTAGACTGATCATGTGGCACAAGAACTAGTTTCGTTTTAGCTTCAACTGGGTTCTGGAGAGCCGTGTAGCACCATCTCAGTTCAGTTCAATCACAGTTGGGGCCGATAAAGGTGTATCCACACGACGGACCAAATTGCTGTTTTGGTCCGCGGGCCGTGCATCACGTGATCTTACGTCACCGGTATTTGAGGTCCGCCGGCGGTCCGTGGCCCGCGCTTCTGAGAAATGCCAAGCGACTTTTCTTGCCCGGACTTTGGCGGCGGACCGCGGCGTTTTTAGTATAATTGAAGCGCTAAGTCTGGCAACAAGCTGACTTTTGTTGTTTAGATTGGAATCCAAATCCAAAGTCGTTTTCTTTTGGCGCCAACTGCTGAAGACGAAGAAGACGAACCTTTTGTTGTGCGACGATGGCGGCATGGTGCGACGATGCAACTTTATACTTCATTGCGCTCCTGGAGCAATTCCCCGCTCTGTGGGATTGCCCTTTTCGGTTCACTTAAGTCCTCCTCGTCCTCAATAGTCACCGCCAGGGCCACCGCGGCCAAGCGTCTCTTTCGTTCAACCTCCATCTTGGCTCCTTACAAATAGCCTCAAAGCAGCTCGCTGCATGCGTTTGGCGGAGCTGTGAGGTCGAGGGTTAGACCGGCCCGTTCGCTCTGTCGTCTGCACTTTTGGTCCGCCTTGTGGATGCTCATTGCAGCCGGGCGGCCCGCGGGCCGTGCATCCCGTGATCAATCAGTCCGCGGCCCGGTCCGTCGTGTGGATACACCTTAACTGGGATTGAAGTCAACGACAGTTCAAAGCGCCCGTGTAACTAGGGTATAAAAGCGTCTAACGCTCTCGAGGTGGCATCTCTATATCCGAGGTGAGATCTGTGTGCACGTGAAACGCTTGCGCACGCTTAAACCCGACGGCGGCGCGTGCTTTTGTGACGTACGCATAAAAAAAGGCCGATCGGGGGCACCGGATTGGCCTTCGTCTTATGCCGTTTCGTCATAGGGCAACTCGTAACAGGCCCATTCGTCAGAGCGGAACATTCGCCATAGGATAATTCGTGATTGGGGCCACCTGTCACACAATACCCCGAACCTTGTCATGTGGTTCGTTCTAGTTGAGTTGCTCGGAAAACTTGGTAGGCCCTGCCAAACACGTACAAGGTCACCAAGGTTGATCGCGGGCGAAGAGTCTGTAACACGTGCTGCAGTTCCGGGTTTTAGACTGAAGGTCGAACATTCGGAACGAAACTAGAAGTAATAGGAGATAAACTTCGCAAGGAAACCTAAGCGATAAGGAGAAACAAAACGAGCAAAAAGAGTTTGACTAAAGGCATCGCGTGAGGAAGCAGCTATAAGCGAGCGGGGATCACTGGAAATACAGCGGCCATCCGCAGGCCAGGCGGCACGCCTCCGCAGGACCGATCTGTCGCGCAGGCTTCGATTTGGAGACATCTAAGATAGAGCATTGATATAGCCTACCGACGTGCTGCTTGGCTCACTGGGACCGTATCCTTCTCCGTTTCACAGGTTACGGGGATTTAGATTATAATACTCTCCTGACTCATTGATTGAATTATGACAAGAAATCATGGTGGTCTTGGCCCCTTCAAACCAACCGCACGATGCGAGCAAAGTTTGGTGTGTCTTGCCTCCTATTGTTCAACTCACGTTGCCATCGACTAAACGTAAAACTCTAGATTTAGGCCTCGCTACACGAGCGTTTGCGTAGCTGAGGTATCTCCAAACGCAAGGAGCTCGTACTTGCAACGTTTGCGGCTAGTGCACGTTAAGTTGAGAGCAACCGTAGTGTCAAGAGGACCTTTGAGCGACTGTCAACACTTGCATTGATCAACAACCTCCAGGCACTAATGAAAAAAAAATATATATATTTATATATATATATATATATATATATATATATATATATATATATATATATATATATAATTTTCTTACAGCAATAGCTGTTATGGGCTCTTCACCTTGCACGGAAAAATGTTAATAGAGAGTTTTAGTAGATCGTTCCGATACCTCCGATAGCACCGATAACGATACTATGCATGCACAAGGGAGGCAGTGGCGGAGTATCGTGATCGGCAGTATCGGAGGTATAGGAACGATCTACTAAAACTCTCTATTGTAGAACGTTCATCGTTACTACCGCCAAATACGTTTTTTTTAAAAAAAAGCTGCCGTGGAGGTTTTGGCATTTGATCTCGGGTCCGCTAGTTGTGGTGAAGCGATTGCACTACCAAAGAAACACAACGGCGACTTCAACGCATCGCCTAATCGGGAGTTGTAAAATAGGGGGCCCCTACGCTCGAGAGCCCCTAAGAAATAGGGGCTCACCAGTGCGCATGCGCCGAACCCGAATTGCTTTTTGGAATAGTGCCGCCCCTATAAGGCCCGTAAGGCGAACATGTCGGCGCCCTGCATTGCTCGTTTCAGAAGAGATCAGTCATGGTCGCTGCACTATTAGGTAATCGGCAATGAATGGTGAAGCAAGCTTTCGCCTTCCCTCGCTTAAACAACAAGGTATGATTTGTGATCTCGCCGTGTTTTTTAATGATGGTCTTCTCACTTTGGTCGTTCTTAAGCCAGAAGAGACGCGGGAATGGTTGACAGCATCTCGCGAATCATAATGCTGGTCTTCACTCGATCTCGCACGCGAACAAGACATAAAAAATTCGGCAGACACACTTAAGACTGCTTACGTGCAGGAGTGCGACAGCATTCCTACAAGAAGGGCATTCCTACATGCAGCGTGCTACGTCTTCCTTTTTCAGACGGCGCTCCGGCGGCTATATCCCGCTCCCTCACTGCACTGGCGAGGCGCGCCCGTTGGCTACACTGCTTCCGCGACGAAGCATCTGCGTTGCTGTGCTTTTCTTTTTGTTTTATTCTGACGCGCGTCCGCTTTGACCTTGAGCGCCCCTTCGGGTTCAGTGACGAAGTATCTGATATGACGCATCGCAGCCAATTTGAATTTAAATGCCGTCTGGCTCAGCCAGTGAGCATTTAGGTGCCGTTTTTCGCTGCTACAGACAACGGCAGGCGAATGCAGCTCCCGGAGTTCCTGTGGTGGCCAAAGTGCGGCGCCACTACGTAGGCTTCTCTGTCGTACGTCCATCCATACAAGAGAACTACTGTTCTCTCTCTATCCAACAGGCCCCAGACTTCTATGTGGGTATTTGCCGCTACAGCGCTCGAGTTGGATGTGTGCTATTGGTTACCATACTAGTAGTGACCTATTCTTGGTGTACCCTCGTACCTAGCCGCGCTGTCCCCATATCCGGTGTGTGGGCCATAAAAAAGCAAGAGATTACAACGTATAACACGTAAAAAAATATAGAGGAGGCAAAAAAAGGAATTATGATTAAAATGTAAACACTTTCCACCGGCGTCGCGAGAGCAAAGCGACATTTCCACGTGTACCGGAAGTTCCGCATTTCAAGATGGCGACGCCCTCACGGAAAACCGTGCATGAAAAAAAACACGTGAAAAGTGTTCGGCCATTCACGATTGTTACTTTTTTTTCTGTAGCTCTTTTAACGATCGCGCGGCTCGCTCGCGCGGTGCGCGCGGCGCGTTTCGCTCGGTAAAGTTTTGAGCGCGTGTTAGCGGGAAAGTTTGTTTTTCTTTTGAACACCGAGTTTGTCGCTATGACAGTGCCTCACTCTTACGGAAGGTACTGCTCTGCGAGATGGTGCAATAATTCAACGGAGAACTCGGAATACAGACAGTTCCGGTTTCCGACAGACGGCAGGTAAGCCTCTAAGGTTTTGTAATTTTGGACTCGGAAATGGAAGCATAAAAATATATACTTTGCAATCTTCCCGACAGAGCAGTCAAATGGATCACGTACGCGAACCGGCCGGAGTTCAAAGCTTTGCCCATGAGCAAGCTGCACGAGCGCCGGCTGTGCAGCGCGCACTTCAGGGATACAGCATTTGCGAGCCACAGGAGGATACGTTTGCGGCCGAATGCATGTCCTTTGGTTCAAGTAACCGACCCAAGACTGCAAGAGCCTGTTCCTCCAGGTGAGCTTGTCTCAGTACAATATTCAGTTAGTTTCATATTTGGTTTGGAGAAGCTGATCTGTTATGGTTATATTATTCAGAATTCTTCATGGGGAGCTGCGACTCACCTGCCAGCCCCAGTTCTGGTAAATAATATTTCATATTAGTTTCTGCACTATAATTACCAAGCTAGGAACGGCCTTCTTTTTATACTAATCTGCTCAAATCTATTGGCATCAATTTAGTATAAATTCATCGACTTTTTTCAGCTCGCCCGTCCTCACCATCGCCAACTGCCGCCTCTTTGCAGGAGGAAGCGCAGGTGGAGCCCCACGTTGGTGAGGAACTGAGCTTGTACGTGATGCTTTTTTCTAGACATGAAAGCAATATGGAACGCGCATCCCGTTTACTGGCTCTATTAGCCAACTCTTGATATTGGTAGCGCCATATTCCTTTTAGTGAACTCACAAGATGCATTCATCCCATTTTTTCAGCTCGCCCGTCCTCACCACCGCCAACTGCCGCCACTTTGCAGGAGGAGGCGCAGGTGGAGCCCCACCTTGGTGAGGAACTGAGCTTGTACTGGACGGTTTTTTCTAGACATGAAAGCAATATAGAACGCTCAGCGTCCGTTTACTGGCTCTATTAGGCAACTCTTGAAATTGGTGGCACCATGTTCAGCTTCAGTTGAAGCTTAATGTGAGTTCAATTTCTGAGTAATTTCCTTTCTCGAACAGATATCACTCTAGAGACACCAATGGGAGCTGCAGCCTCATCGAGGTCCACGGCTGGCACGATGGCAACCCCAAAGAGACAAGGCGGCAGGCCGAGGAAAGAGTACTCACCCCGCACGAAATGTACATTAGTTAACCTAAAAAATCCAAAAAAACCGATTGCGCAAGAACCTCTTGAAGGCATCCCGAAAGCCTGATTTTTCGAATCTGACACGACCTCAAGTCATCCAGGGCGCATCAAAATTTTTATCCAAAGGGGCACTGGACCTTTTGAAGGTGCAGCTGTACTTATAGCCAATGAACACGTTCGGACGAAGATGGCCTGACGGATTTAAAACATTTGCCCTTAGCCTTTACTTTCAGAGCCCCATGGCTTAAAAGTACCTCGCCAAGTACCTGAGCTTGCCATCGGTTCGATCTCTCAAGAACCGGCTGTCCCAGATTGCCATACACCCTGGGGTTGCACCGAACCTCATCAAGACTGTTGTTGACAAAATTCACTATTGGCCTCTTAAAGATCGCGCATGTATTCTGATGTTCGACGAACTCGTTCTAAAAGAAAATCTCTTCTATGACACTAAGTCGGATATGGTGCATGGCTATGCAGACAGCGGTAAGGAAACAACCCGTGATGTGGCAAATTCAGGCTTGGTTATGATGCTGGCGGGTATTTCTATGCCCTGGGTGCAACCATTGGCTTTCACTCTTTCAAAATCAAAAGCATCCCCAGAATGTCTCCAGGATCTGTTGACAGACGTTATTCAAAATCCGAGTTCCGGCGGGATCTTTGTGAAAGCTGTCGTGTGCGACCAGGGGGCCAGCAACTGCACTCTTGCACGCCGGCTGGGTGTCACACCAGATCATCCCTTCTTCCTTGTCGGTGACACCCAGGTCTACTTTCTCTTTGACACCCCTCATATGCTCAAGTGTACACGTAACAACCTGCGCAAGCATGACCTCCAGATTGCCAGCAAATTGATCACATGGAAATACATTGTGGATTTCTACAAAAACAAGCACCCTCTTCGATTACGATTGACAAAAACACTTACCGACAAGCACATTTATCAGACTCCATTCGGAATTATGGAAGTACAATTTGCTGCGCAAGTTTTTAGTGACATACGCTTTCTGTTTCTCTTGCAACCCTCCTTTCTCTGAATGAGCTGCCCCCTGAGGCTTAGGCCACATGTGATTTCCTTGAGGACATGGACCAAATTTTTGATTCACTGAATTGCTCACCTCTAGAATGCGGTGAACGAAAAATGAGATTCGCTCTAAGCTCTTCATCGGGAGATATTAACTTCCTAAGGGAGAAAAGCTCATGGATTCCGAAGTGGCAGTTCCTGTCACCACGACGGCCCCACAGAGTAAGAGGATGGCAAATTACCATCAATGCCGTCCTCTTACTGTGGGAAGACCTCAGCGGGAACTTTGACTTTGATCACTTACTAACAAGACGGCGCAACCAGGACCCGCTGGAAAACTTGTTCAGGATGGTGCGACAGCAGCATGGGTGTAACGAGACGCCCAATTCCTACCAGTTTGTGGCAGGCCTGAAACACATTTTCTTGGAAAGATGTTTCAGCTTTCCAGTAGACCAAACTTTGAGGCAGGCGCTGCCACATTGCTGGTGGAATTCAGACACCTTCCAGTGTCGACTGCAGCCAGCCACCATGCCCGAACCACTGCCAGCAATTAAGACCGATGAGTTTGACCTACCCGATGAGTGATATGACGACCTCATCCAAGAAAACGTTGAATACCAGTTCGCTGGGTTCCTGGTGGAGTCGTTTCTTAAAAAAAAGTTTGTGCCATCTTTGCCCGGACTTGTTGAGTGATGCAAGTGGGGTGCTCACCTCTGAGGTGCAGTTTCATGCTCTCCCCCAAGCCAGCACTCTTGGGTCGATTTTCGGCTCTTTCTGTCCCCCATCAAATGTATTTTTTCAGTGTTTCAAAATTCTCAAAAGAACTTTTCTTCAGAAGATCAACGAGCGCATTCAATTGCCGAAGGTTGCTGAACGCATGGTACATTACCTGGTTCGTCATTCCGAAGAACAATTTTGTACCAAGGAATGCGCGAAGCAGTTCCTCAATCCTTACGTTAATGTGCGCCTACGTTGGAATATTCGCATATATTGTACAGGGAACTCCTCACAAAGCGTGATTTTAAAACACCAGCGCAAAAAAGAGGAAACAATTTGCACCTTAACCACATCAATAATACAGTTTATTATGGTTTCTGCACACTGTACTGTAGGTATGGAATGTGTTTGCGTGAGATACATGTTAAAGACCGGAGGTTCGCAGTCGTAATGTGTTGACAAACTTCCTTTCTAGATCAAAAACAGACATCCCACTTCACGGCAGATTGACATCACGCTGTCTAAACATTTATATGAACAATTCAGCTTTGCTTTGCGATAGAACCTAAGAAACTTTTGTCAGTGCTGACTTGATCAAGCCGTAGTAGCCCTCGTCAAATTTTATTGTTGAGGCCGAGCACAACTGACAGGCATTAATATATAAAAGATTTGGGACACCCTATTTGAGAAGTTCAATATCCAGGAGGTCTGCACAAGCCATAATAAAGTCCATGCACTTCATAATCTGACATGCGGTCTGGAGACTCAACGTCGTGTTTCAATTCGTGAAATCATTGTAAATAGCTTGTAAACCCTTGTAAATACGTTACTTACCCGCAGAGTTTTAATGCGTATATGTTCCTAGAATAGTGATCATATAGACTTTTGAATAGCTCTCTAGGTATGAGCTGTTTTCATAAACTTTGCTAATTGCGCAGTCAGTATTTTGAATTGTTACCGCATTCCTGCTATTGAGAACACTGAGTAGAGACAATGCACGTTGCGAGTTCCATTTATTGACTTATGTTGTTGTTCATAGCGCGTGCGCATGTTCGTATAGTTACCAGAATGTTGCACATATTGATATGTATATATGCATATTATGTCCTCCTAGAGCAATTTTTTTGCGTGTTCATCCCTTTTGTTCTTCTATTGTGGAACGTTTCCAATAATTAAAGAAATGAGCAGATCTGAGTGGAAAACTTGTGGAATAATAGTTCTACAGTCTGTGTTACTTACAGTTCCCATATTTGTACGTCTTTCCGTTTTTCACCACTTCCTTCGTTTAATGCTCGCTCACCTAGGGGTGTTGCATACATTTATGTAGATAACATTATGTAAAGAGTTTATTTTGAGAGTGTGGCCTAACCCAGGAGTATCAAATAAAAATGCATTTCCATCACCTGGATTTCTTTCTTTGCCTCGGTGAGATCGTTCTTAATGTTCATGTGTTCAAAGATTGCATGGGCAGACTACACTCGATCGCCCCGGCGCAACGTAGTCTGCGCCGAGGCGTTTTCGGTTTTCGGTGCCGCCGCGCTGTTGCGCGCAGTACCGAAAATCGAAAGCATCAAACGTCGGCCGCGCGTGCAAAAAAAAAAAAAAAAAAAAAAAAAAAAAAAAAAAAAAAAAAAAAAAAAAAAAAAAAAAAAAAAAAAAAAAAAAAAAAAAAAAAAAAAAAAAAAAAAAAAAAAAAAAAAAAAAAAAAAAAAAAAAAAAAAAAAAAAAAAAAAAAAAAAAAAAAAAAAAAAAAAAAAAAAAAAAAAAAAAAAAAAAAAAAAAAAAAAAAAAAAAAAAAAAAAAAAAAAAAAAAAAAAAAAAAAAAAAAAAAAAAAAAAAAAAAAAAAAAAAAAAAAAAAAAAAAAAAAAAAAAAAAAAAAAAAAAAAAAAAAAAAAAAAAAAAAAAAAAAAAAAAAAAAAAAAAAAAAAAAAAAAAAAAAAAAAAAAAAAAAAAAAAAAAAAAAAAAAAAAAAAAAAAAAAAAAAAAAAAAAAAAAAAAAAAAAAAAAAAAAAAAAAAAAAAAAAAAAAAAAAAAAAAAAAAAAAAAAAAAAAAAAAAAAAAAAAAAAAAAAAAAAAAAAAAAAAAAAAAAAAAAAAAAAAAAAAAAAAAAAAAAAAAAAAAAAAAAAAAAAAAAAAAAAAAAAAAAAAAAAAAAAAAAAAAAAAAAAAAAAAAAAAAAAAAAAAAAAAAAGGCCAACAACTGCACTCTTGCACGCCGGCTGGGTGTCACACCTTCTTCCTTGTCGGTGACACCCAGGTCTACTTTCTCTTTGACACCCCTCATATGCTCAAGTGTACACGTAACAACCTGCGCAAGCATGACCTCCAGATTGCCAGCAAATTGATCACATGGAAATACATTGTGGATTTCTACAAAAACAAGCACCCTCTTCGATTACGATTGACAAAAACACTTACCGACAAGCACATTTATCAGACTCCATTCGGAATTATGGAAGTACAATTTGCTGCGCAAGTTTTTAGTGATACGCTTTCTGTTTCTCTTGCAACCCTCCTTTCTCTGAATGAGCTGCCCCCTGAGGCTTAGGCCACATGTGATTTCCTTGAGGACATGGACCAAATTTTTGATTCACTAGATTGCTCACCTCTAGAATGCGGTGAACGAAAAATGAGATTCGCTCTAAGCTCTTCATCGGGAGATATTAACTTCCTAAGGGAGAAAAGCTCATGTATTCCGAAGTGGCAGTTCCTGTCACCACGGCGGCCCCACAGAGTAAGAGGATGGCAAATTACCATCAATGCCGTCCTCTTACTGTGGGAAGACCTCAGCGGGAACTTTGACTTTGATCACTTACTAACAAGACGGCGCAACCAGGACCCGCTGGAAAACTTGTTCAGGATGGTGCGACAGCAGCATGGGTGTAACGAGACGCCCAATTCCTACCAGTTTGTGGCAGGCCTGAAACACATTTTCTTGGAAAGATGTTTCAGTTTTCCAGTAGACCAAACTTTGAGGCAGGCGCTGCCGCATTGCTGGTGGAATTCAGACACCTTCCAGTGTCGACTGCAGCCAGCCACCATGCCCGAACCACTGCCAGCAATTAAGACCGATGAGTGATATGACGACCTCATCCAAGAAAACGTTGAATACCAGTTCGCTGGGTTCCTGGTGGAGTCGTTTCTTAAAAAAAGTTTGTGCCATCTTTGCCCGGACTTGTTGAGTGATGCAAGTGGGGTGCTCACCTCTGAGGTGCAGTTTCATGCTCTCCTCCAAGCCAGCGCTCCTGGGTCGATTTTCGGCTCTTTCTGTCCCCCATCAAATGCATTTTTTCAGTGTTTCAAAATTCTCAAAAGAACCTTTCTTCAGAAGATCAACGAGCGCATTCAATTGCCGAAGGTTGCTGAACGCATGGTACATTACCTGGTTCCTCATTCCGAAGAACAATTTTGTACCAAGGGATGCGCGAAGCAGTTCCTCAATCCTTACGTTAATGTGCGCCTACGTGGGCATATTCGCCTATTGTACAGGGAACTCCTCACAAAGCGTGATTTTAAAACACCAGCGCAAAAAAGAGGAAACAATTTGCACCTTAACCACATCAATAATACAGTTTATTATGGTTTCTGCACACTGTACTGTAGGTATGGAATGTGTTTGCGTGAGATACATGTTAAAGACCGGAGGTTCGCAGTCGTAATGTGTTGACAAACTTCCTTTCTAGATCAAAAACAGACATCCCACTTCACGGCAGATGGACATCACGCTATCTAAACATTTTTATGAACAACTCAGCTTTGCTTTGCGATAAAACCTAAGAAACTTTTGTCAGTGCTGACTTGATCAAGCCGTAGTAGCCCTGGTCAAATTTTATTGTTGAGGCCGAGACAACTGACAGGCATTATTATATAAAAGATTTGGGACACCCTATTTGAGAAGTTCAATATCCAGGAGGTCTGCACAAGCCATAATGAAGTCCATGCACTTCATAATCTGACATGCGGTCTGGAGACTCAACGTCGTGTTTCAATTCGTGAAATCATTGTAAATAGCTTGTAAACCCTCGTAAATACGTTACTTACCCGCAGAGTTTTAATGCGTATATGTTCTTAGAATAGTGATCATATAGACTTTTGAATAGCTCTCTAGGTATGTGCTGTTTTCATAAACTTTGCTAATTGCGCAGTGAGTATTTTGAACTGTTACCGCATTGCTGCTATTGAGAACACTGAGTAGAGATAATGCACGTTGCGAGTTCCATTTATTGACTTTTGTTGTTGTTCATAGCGCGTGCGCATGTTCGTATAGTTACCAGAATTTTGCACATATTGATATGTATATATGCATATTATGTCCTCCTAGAGCAATTTTTTTGCGTGTTCATCCCTTTTGTTCTTCTATTGTGGAACGTTTCCAATAATTAAAGAAATGAGCAGATCTGAGTGGAAAACTTGTGGAATAATAGTTCTACAGTCTGTGTTACTTACAGTTCCCATATTTGTACGTCTTTCCGTTTTTCACCACTTCCTTCGTTTAATGCTCGAAAAAATGTGGTATATCGACGAAATCGTCATAAAAAAAAAAAAAAAAAAAAAAAAAAAAAAAAAAAAAAAAAAAAAAAAAAAAAAAAAAAAAAAAAAAAAAAAAAAAAAAAAAAAAAAAAAAAAAAAAAAAAAAAAAAAAAAAAAAAAAAAAAAAAAAAAAAAAAAAAAAAAAAAAAAAAAAAAAAAAAAAAAAAAAAAAAAAAAAAAAAAAAAAAAAAAAAAAAAAAAAAAAAAAAAAAAAAAAAAAAAAAAAAAAAAAAAAAAAAAAAAAAAAAAAAAAAAAAAAAAAAAAAAAAAAAAAAAAAAAAAAAAAAAAAAAAAAAAAAAAAAAAAAAAAAAAAAAAAAAAAAAAAAAAAAAAAAAAAAAAAAAAAAAAAAAAAAAAAAAAAAAAAAAAAAAAAAAAAAAAAAAAAAAAAAAAAAAAAAAAAAAAAAAAAAAAAAAAAAAAAAAAAAAAAAAAAAAAAAAAAAAAAAAAAAAAAAAAAAAAAAAAAAAAAAAAAAAAAAAAAAAAAAAAAAAAAAAAAAAAAAAAAAAAAAAAAAAAAAAAAAAAAAAAAAAAAAAAAAAAAAAAAAAAAAAAAAAAAAAAAAAAAAAAAAAAAAAAAAAAAAAAAAAAAAAAAAAAAAAAAAAAAAAAAAAACCAAAAAAAAAAAAAAAAAAAAAAAAAAAAAAAAAAAAAAAAAAAAAAAAAAAAAAAAAAAAAAAAAAAAAAAAAAAAAAAAAAAAAAAAAATAATAAATTAAAACGTGGCTTAAGCTAGACTTACACTGCTTATAATTCACACACAAGACAGTCTGCATAGAGATTCGAACGCGAGTCACCACGAGATCCGTGCTTCGAATGCCGGGTGGCAAGGAGTTCCAGGAGGAAACTTGGCACGCGGCATTCGAACCACGGATCTTGTGGTGACCTGTGTTTGCAGACTGTCTTTTGTACGATCTATGAACAGTGTAACCATGGTTGGCGGAGAAAAGCCCACCGGAGAAAAGCTCACCGGAGAGAAGCTTACCGGAAAATGCTCACCGCAAAACCGGCAGATGCGGAGAAAAGCTCACCGGCCCTTGAGCGGAAGCCGGAAAAAAGCTCACCGAAGTATTAATTTTTTCTTAGCTTAGCAAATTGTGCGTCACACGTGGCAAGTTAACACGGTTAAAATTCGTCACTTCGTTAAAAATAATTGTCCTCTTTTTTGTAATATTTTGGAAGTTTATTGGCCATATTTACTAATTACTGAGAAATTAGTAATCACACATTATATTTATTAGTCACGCCGCAAGTAAAAAATCAGAACATAGGACACCCATAAAAGAGACAACAATTTATTGACAGCTTGACAGTGCGCCGTTGGTAGCTCTGTCAGATAAAGAGTTTTGTTTTATGCAAGCTAATATGAATAGAGGTGTGCAACCCGTTTCAGCTACGAAGACCGTGTGGTGCCCGCTAGATGAGTAGGTGTTTGTTCATGTAATCAGTGTCGACGCCGCTGTATTTTTTCTGCTATTTTTGTTGTTTCTTTACTAATAAATTTTAGTTGCGAGAACGTCTTCGTCCTCTTGTGTTTGTTGTCATCTCTCCGGCTTCGTGGTTTGAGCTGTTTTGATCATGTATAAGGCTTACCAACTCGCCCAATTCACTACCTTACAGGAGACTAGTTATGCTATAGGTTCACGAGTAACAACGCTGACAGTGTGCAGCTCTGAAGGTCATGGATGGCTCGCCGTAGAAGGGCACTATCACACAAAGGCAACGTGTGGAAACACCAGCAAGAACGGCTAGAAAGCGTGCATGCACTTGGAAGAAAGAAATCTCAATATCCTACTGACCGTTCTATCCTGTGTTTAAAAGTTAACAACAGTTTCAAAGAGAATTCTAGAAACCACGTTGCTGGGCATGCACTTTCGGGTTTTCGGTATTTACAGTTTTGCTTTTTAGGTTTTAGGCAGATATTATTCAGTATTCGAACTTTTTCCTGCTCTTCAAGTTCATAAAGTTTTCAGTTCGGCTTTTGTTGCCTAGAGAGTAAACCAGAAAAAAAAAAAAAAAACACTCGCCCGTAATTATTTATTTGGGAGCAAAATACCCAATAAGCTTCACAAATATTAGAAAAAAATGCATTTTCGGTTTTACAAAACTGACGACTTTGAATGATAATAATTCAGGAGCCTCCATATATAAAGAAAAAAACAAATAGTGGGCTTTTCTCCGCACCCGCTCAACGACCGGTGAGTATTCGTTCGTATCCGCCATTTTTGCGGTGAGCTTTTCTCCGGCATTCGTGACCATGGCTTGAATGTGTCAGGAAGAAACGTGCCTCACACAGTGCCTCAGACAGTCAGCAACGCCGGCTGGGGGGGGGGGCGGAGCTTCGGGCGGAGAAGTTAGTGGGGGATCTAAGTTTCGAAACAAGACCGGTCTCAGTTGCCTGCGGGCAGTTGTCGAGGCATGCCACGCTCCGCGCACAGGTATCTACTGCACCCTCGTCGAGACAAAAAATGGACCAGTTTTTGCAGCAAAGTTATGCAATCAAGTTTTGTCCGAAACTGGGTAAAAACGGGGCGGAGACGCTCAAAATGCTTCGGAAAGCCTACGGTGACGACGCTATGAAACAAAGCCAAACCTTTACGTGACACAAAAAGTTCCGGGAAGGTCGGGAGCCCGTCAACGACGACGACCGCTCGGGACGCCCGTCGACATCACAAACGGACGACTCGGTTAAAAAAAATGCGTAAAGTTTTGGACAAGGACCGGCGATTAAGTGTTCGAATGATCGCAGAGGAGTGTGGAATACCCAAAACAATCGTTCATCGCATTTTAACTGAGGATCTCTAAATGAGTAAAGTCTGCACGAAAATGGTGCCAAAGGTCCTGACGAGTGAGATGAAGGAAGAGTGTTTGTTCAAGTGCCAGGAATTGCATGAACGTTACGAAAACGGACCCAGAAATTTTGGACAGAGTGATCACAGGGGACGAGACGTGGATTTTTGAGTAAGATCCCAAATCAAAGCGTCAGAGCAGCGACTGGCACATCCCCGAGTCTCCTCGCCCGAAAAAGGCAAGGATGAGCAAATCGCGAATCAAAGCAATGCTCATGGTGTTTTTTGACAAGAAAGGTGTGGTTCACATTGAATTCGTGCCACAGAGACAAACAGTCAACAAGGAGTTTGACTGTGAAGTATTCAAATGGTCGCGCAACAGGGTTCGACGAGTCTGAAAAGAAATTCGCGACAATTGGATCTTGCACCATGACAATGCGTCAAGCCACACCGCGCTCATTGTCTCCGAGCTGCTGGCCAAAATGTGTGTGGCAACGCTGCCCCAGCCGCCGTACAGCCCCGATCTGGCACCACCGGACTTCTTTTTGTTCCCAAGAATCAAACGAACCCCGAAAGGAACTCGGCATGGGACGCTGGAGACGGTAAAAGCAGCTGCGACGACCTCACTGAAGGAGGTTCCCGTTGACGGCTTCCAGGTCGCCTTCAGTGATTGGGTGAAGCGTTGGCAGCGGTGCGTCGAAGCAGGGGGAGATTACTTGGAAAAGTTCTGAAAAGATCGTAAACTAATATTGAATGAATGATTTATAAAAACGAAATTCCGAGAACTTTTTGGGACAGACCCTGTATATTAGCAGTGGCTTTAAGGTCCGATAGTAGTTGTCGCTGTGAGCTTAATGTAGATTCGTACAGGACTGATCTTTTTAACGCAATTTTATTAAAATATATCTTCTAATTTCCGAAGTTCCCAACCCTACGCTATCATCAAAGCCGCTCAGGAATCATCGTCCTTGTCAATTCTTCCGTAGGTCTTCCGGCGGACGCGGCAAATAAAACACGACGTCGTCCATTGTCCCGTACAGGAACAAGAAGACCGTGGACCGGCGGCGGATCTACCGTGATGTCGCCTTTTGAGGACACACACACACACACAGCGCAGAGTCGTTATCGGCCCGGTTTGCTAGGACGCGCCTGAAGAGCGAGGGGTGCCATTAGAGAGAGGAGGTTGAGGAGCAGGAAAGGGGTAAAAGTGGAGAAAGACTCTTCCTTTCTTTTCCCGCCGAAGTGGTTTGGCGCTCTCTTGTCCGTCCCCGTGTAAGTAGATTCTGATGAGGGTAGCCTCAGAGCGCCCACCGAGACTCCACACCGCTCGGGGTCTTTCGTTCCCAAAACCAAACAAAAAAAGAAAACGAACTAAAAATGGGCTTATCGATTACGACTCCTGCTAAGAAAGAGAAATGGAGTCGGGTGGTGGGCTCGTCTGAGGCCACCGTCTCATTTTCTCGCTCTCATCCACTCCACAGCCTCTTGAAACACCTTCTCATATATATATATACACGATTCAGGCTTGGTGGCGTGTGGGCCAAAAACGTGGGTCCAATGGGAAAGAGAAACTTCGGTGAAACACAGCAACGGACGGATTTATTTTGACGTTTCGGCCGGAGTCCGGCTTTCGTGAGTAATAGTGTTTTTTTTTTATTTATATTTACAGAGACAACTTGCAACGCCGAAGCATTAGAGTAGGGAAGCACAAAGTAAACATATATTCACGAACATCAATACAAATAAATGAAATAAATACTCCTAAAAAAGCACACTCTTCAATGTTAAATTTACAATTGTTACAATTGAATGCGGGGGGAGGTGGAGAGGCATATGTACAAAACTACGGGAAGGGTTTATATCTTAAAGGACACATGCAAAGAAAAAAAAAAGCTTAAAAGCCTAGATGGGAAAAGAATGTTATAAACCGAATTTACAACGTAGAAAAAAAAAACTTATTACAGCTATATTTACGGCGAAAATCGAATTTGTAATTGTCGCCCGCGGGACCGCCACGGGTCACGTGGTAGGAGGAGGAGGAGTAGGAAAAACTGTATTTGTCTTAGGGTGATTATTGAGCGGGCAGGATAGGGAGCTTATCCCCGTATGGTGGCTAGGAGTTCATGGATCCCGGCGACCCGCTCAGCCCGTTGGGTGACCCTGTCCTGAAGGACCGGGTCCGAGCTGTGCAGCCTGGCCTCCCATTGCCCCAGGGTAGCGATGTCAGGCCCGTCGGACCAAGGGTCCTTTGGGCAGTTTCAAATGATATGGAATAGGTCTGCCCTCCCATGCCATAGCGCACAAGAGGGTGTGAAGAGGCCTGGGTGCATATGGGAGTGGAGGACTGGATTGGGTTATGAGTTGGTCTGGAGCTGTCGCCACGTGGTGGCTTGAGCTTGGGGTAGGGAAGAGTGTTGGAGGGGGGTAGATGCGCCGCCTCAGTCGATAATGGTTAGTGATTTTGTGAAAGCTGACCAAGCGGTTTTCGGGAAGTGCGAAACTCCATCCCAGGAGGTGTGGGGTCCCCAGCCCGTTTGGTGAGTCCTCGGACGGAAGTGTGGGCGGCCTCGTTGCCAGGAAGGGAGGAGTGCGCAGGGGTCCAGATGAGTTGGACGGAATGGTGAGGAGGCTGTTTGGTGAGAAGGCGTAGGGTGTAGAGGGAAACTCGCCCCTTCATGAAACTACGGATAGCTTTTTTGGAATCGCTACCGATTCTGGTGGCGGAGGTGCTGGTCATGGCCAGAGCGATGCCGAACTCTCCCGCCTCTTCTCAAAGTGTAGTGTAAAGAGTTGAGGAGGTCAGAAGGGAGCCTGCATTGTTAATCGCCGAGAGGGCAAACGCCTCTCGGCGGGTGTATTCGGCCGCGTCGACGTAGGCCAAGTCCTCTCGGCCTCCGAGGCGCTTATGGAGGGCATCGCCGCGCTTAAGGCCTCTCTGTTCGTGATATTGAGGGTGCATGTTCCGTGGGATAGGAGAAACCTGGAGTGATGGGCGAATATTGAGGGGTAGGAAGCATTTGTGTGATGGGTTTGATGCAAAGTTAATCTGCAGTGACGTGAGGATGTATCCGCCGCATGAGTAGCGGATAGCCGTTCATATTGTACGGTGAGATGGGCCTCACCTAATTCCTCGGCCGTGTTATAGACTTCTAATTTAAAGAGTCTATCAGTGGAGGTAGAAGGTGAGAGGCTGAGGGCCGCCTTGTAGATTTTTCTAATGAGAGCGTTAACGTTGTCGAGTTCTCCTCGTCGTAGGGGAAGGTAGGGAGTGGAGAAGACTAGTTGGCTGATCCCAAACGCTTGGACCAGCCGAAGCATCTCCTGCTCCTTGAGGCCATGATGTCTTGAGGAGATTCAATGAATGAGTCGTAGCGTTTGATCTACGCTTATTTGTAGTTTTTGTAATGCTTGTGCGTTCTTGTTGTTTTGGATTAAGAGGCCCAGAACTCGTATGGTAGGAACTTCAGGGATGAAATGGTTATTTACTTGTAATCTGATTTCGAGAGGGGTCGTGGCCACTATGCTGGGGAGTAGTAGGAGGAGTTCGGACGTTTGTGGAGAACAAGATAAGTTAGCCGCTGCCGCGTGTACTGCTATGATGTCCCCGGCGAACTGTAGGGTGGCCTTGATGTCTCCATCGCTGCCACCTCCCATCCACAGCGTGATGTCGTCTGCGCAGAGACTATAATGAAGTCCCGGAAAGGTGTTAAGTCTAGCCGGAAGGGGTAAGAGGGCTAAGTTGAAAAGGAAAGGGGAAAGTACGGGGCCTCGGGGGGTACCATAGCTTCCCAGTTGTATGGAATCGGGGGTGAGGGACACTAGTGTGATGGTTGCCTTCCTGTCAGTTAAGAAAGCCTTGATGTACCCGTACAGGTGGGGGCCTGGGTTAATGGCGGCTAGGTTAGTAAAAATTGCCTCGTGCTTGACATCATCAAAAGCCCTGGTGAGTTCAAAGCCTAGGATGGCTCGGGTGCCGCGAGAGGTAGTGCGTTCTAGCATTTGATGCTTAAGTTCTAGCATCACATCCTGGACTGAAAGGCCGGCTCGAAAGCCCACCGTCTGCGGAGGGAGTAGATGGTTGTCCTCCACGAACGCCACGAGGCGATTCAGGATGATGTGCTCCATCACCTTTCCGGCGCAAGACGAGCGAGATCGGCCGGAGGTTTTCTAAGACAAGGGTCTTACCCGGCTTCGGGATAAAGATGCTTTTTGCCGTTTTCCACGCGAGGGGAAGATTTCGTGTTCTCCAGCATTCATTCATGTATTTCGTGAGGGCTTCTATAGATGGGTCATCTAGGTTGCGAAGCGCCTTGTTAGTGATTTGGTCGGTTCCGGGCGCCGAGTTGGTATGGAGCTGAAGCAGAGCCACACGAACCTCGGGGACCGTAATGTCCGAATCCAGGAGGGGGTTACTGGACCCTGTATACGAGGGCAAGGAAGTAGTCCGGGGGACGCTTATGTATCGAGATTGGAGTTCCTGGAGGAGTTCGTCCTCAGTCCCTGGCCACTGGTGCAGGAGGGTATTAAGTCGATGCTGCTGCTCGTGCTTGCTTGAGATAGGATCAAGGAGGTGTCGAAGCAGAAGCCATGTGCGCTTAAGCCCCAATTACCCTTGCATCTTGTCGCATATCTGGCCCCATTGTTGGGTTAGTAACTGCAGGGAATATTGTTCAATTTCTATATCTACGTAAGCTATTTTGCCGCGTAACTTGCGGTTGTGCCGCTGGGTTTTCCATCGCTTATGTAGCCTGGATCTCGCCTCCCAGAGATCAAGGAGGCGCGCGTCTATTGCCTCTAAGTGGGCTTCGTCTGGGATGTTCGTGGTGTTGAGTTGAATGTCGGTGAGGAGAGTGGAGGTCCACTCTCCTAGGTTGGAAATGGTTTCGGCTGCAGATGCCTCTCTACTGGCCCTAAAGTCGTCTCATTTAGTGATGCGGAGGCGGTTGCGACGAGATTTCCCGACGCAACCCCCTACCGTGGTTTCTAGTGCGTAAGTGGTCACTACCTAGCGGTTCTCCGAGATTTCGCCAATTTAAGAGGGCTGTGTTGTATGTGAACGTTAGGTCCGGTGTCGTGTCGACCGTTACGCTGGTACCTATTCGTGTTTGCTGGAGGGGTCGGTTACCTAGGTGATCTGGTGTTGTTGCAGTTGGGTCCATATATCCCAACCCTTGGGAGTGCATGTCCTGTAACCCCATGCCACTTGGGAGGCATTGAAGTCTCCCACTATGACCAGGCCGTGACGACCCGCCCCCCTCAGGGCACGGGAGAAGAGGACGCCAAATATGTGTTTGCGAGCCGACTGTGGGCCGTATACGTTTAGTATAAAGAGACGGGGGTCGCCTTTCCGCTGGGGAAGGATCTCCAAGAAGTCGTGCTTGACGTCAACTCCGCGAAAGTTTTTGTACGAAGCGGTTAGATGTCTACGTGTGAGAATGGCGGTATTGGGTTCCTTATTGTTAGAATTTTAGAAGGTTCTGTAGCCGGCTAGTTTGACCGGGACGCGGGTTTTCTGAATCGCTATAATATCGGGGGGGGGGAGGGGGGGGGGAGGGTGTTTCAAGAGATAGCTTGTAGTGTTGGAGATTGCCACGCTTCCGTCGGAAGCTGCGGCAGTTCCATTGCCAGATAGTGGTTTGATGTCTACTGAGGCGTGGCGGGTGGGGTAGAGGTAAAGCCATATTCAGGGAAGCACTGTTGGAGGTAGGGTATGGATGGTGTGGGTGGTAAAGGATTGAAGGACCCCGCCTGGGATGAGAGGTTGGTGAGTTGGTCTATTTGACCGGTGAGTTGGGCCAATTCGGAGGAGCGCTTTGAAACAATGCTTTCGATTGCCGTAAAACGGCTGTGAACGAATTGCTCTAGGGTTTGTAGTCTGGCACTGCAAATGCGAGACATTTCGGTCATTGACTCTGAGAGTCGGCGTAATTCGCCTGCGACTTGGACGTCATTAGAATTGATTACTTTACGCTTGGTAGGCTGGGCGGCGCTGTCAGGCGAGGATATGGCGACCGCAACGGATTGTGGGAGAGGCATTAGGAGTGGGTGCTGGAGGGGTAACCTTTCTGTTTGATCAGGGTTCGTAATTCTGCATTTTCCTTCTGAACGGCAGTGATTAATTGTGTAAGGCAGGCACGTATCCAGGGGGGAGGCCCATGGGGCCCGGCCCCCCCACCCCCCAAAATCTTCCGTTTTGCTGGGACCTCCTCTCCTCCCTCCCCCTCATACAGCATTTTGTCATGGGCGGGCCCCCCTCGAAACAAAATCCTGGCTACGTGCCTGGTGTAAGGGTTTAGACCTCTTGCCGTAGATCCGCGAGCTCGTTGTCTCTTGCATCACCACCTGGGGGGCCGGAGGCCATTGTAGCCCAGCTCACCTGTTGGTTGGGGACCGCTGACCGTCGGGGTGGCTCGTCTTGAGGGGTCTGGAGCAGTTAGGACCTGGATCGGGATCATGGCCGGGATCTGGACTGACTATGGGACCTGGATCTGAATCCGGGCTTGGAGGCTACTGATTTGCGTTCCCTGGACCTGCCACGGGGAAAAGGGGGGGGGGGGGGGGGCGGTGGGGTAGAACTCTTGCTGGAATCGGCTACCGGGCGCTGTGACTGACGGCGGCGAATGGCAGGTCGAATGGCAGGGGTCCTCGGCTTACGGCGCATTTCACTTCACAGTCGTGGTCAGTGGGCGGATTGTCCATTCCGCATCGTGGGCACTTATTGGCTCTCGGTGAGGGACACACATCTGCGCTATGCCCGATCGTCCAGCAGATATTGCAGGCCTCCGTCTTGTGTTTCAAGAGTACGCAGCGGTAGGGGGCCCCGATGTAGCTGACCCAGTGGGGCACCTCCGAGCTGTCGAAGACTATTTGCACGGAATTAGTTTTTCCCATCCGGCGGGCAAGGAGAAGGGCCGGGTCGTGATTGTAGTCAAGCTAAGGTCTTGCAGCTTGACTGTGCTCATGAAGCTTAGGTTGAGGCCACCATGTGGACGAATGACGATCTTGTAGTCGTCGTCAGGTAGTCTTGGGAGCTGCAGCGAGCCTAGCTTGGAGCCAGGCATTGGCGAGCTGCGGGAAGCCGGACGCTCGGTTAGGTTGGATGGCTTCGGTGAGGATATTTTCGGCTGTCGAGCCTTCTTTCAGGCCTCATGGACTGGGATACAGTCCTTGTTGAGGACCTCCGGGGCGATGAGTTCTCCCTCGACGACAACCTCCATGTTGGAACAAAGGGCTGGTAGATATTCGCGGCTTGTAGAACGAGACTCGAGCGAGCCGATCTCTCCGCGGACGTGCGGCGGCGGGTCGATGAATCGGGCGGTGTTTATGCCAGGATCACGTTCACCTGCGGGGTTCGCGGAGCCCGGAGAAGTCGACCGTTCTCGGTGGTGCCTGGAACGCGCCTCCTCACATGGTAGACCTGTGAGCCGTCGCGCTGTGCCGCCGCCACCTCAAAGTCACGCCGTCGCCTCACGCTGAGCGCGCTGCGCCGCCGGTTCAACGCGTTTCTCCACGCCGCCGCCGTCGCCGCCGCCTCCGCGCAAGTTCGTCTGCTCCGAGACGCCACCACCGTCACCTGAGCGGCGCACAGGCCTATCACGTCTTCTTGCGCTTTTTCAGGAGCTTCCCTTGGGCTCTAAAAGTTACTTATTAATCTTCGTTTTTTGTTGCACTTCCAACGAAGATGAATAAGTAACTATTAGAAACCACAGGAAGCTCCCGAAAGAGCGGGAGCATCACGTGACAAATAGCGGCCACTTTTCCGCGGCGCCCGCGGGCGCCAACTACAAAGTCGTATCACGCCGTAAATCAAGCTCTAAGAAATTTTCTTTTTCGTTGTAAATTTGTTTGATGACTTTCGTTACCCAAGCAGGTTGTTAGAAAAATGTTTTTTTTTTTTCTTTTGCACGCGCCCTTCCAGCAAGAGGTTGTGACGGTATGAGGTTTGTGAGCGCCGGTCCGGGTGGGCGCGCGAGACCGGAGGAGTTCTTAGTTCACAGGACGGGACGACGGTAGTGGCTTGTGAAAAAGGGGCGGATGCTAAACGCGGCGACTGAAACAAAAAGCATGACAGATAAGGGTTTCACGCGTACCCGTTTGCAAGTCCGGTCCCAGGCCGCCACCATCTTGCTCAGTTGGGGTGCGCTTCAGCGCGGCCACAATCTGATTACGACGCCGTAGCATGGCTTCGTAATCGGATTATGACGCGTCCAAGCGCACCCCAACTGAGAGCCGAAAAATGTTTTTACAAAAAGGGGGGGGGGATATAACATAGGGGTAACCGGACAAACACTCACCGGACAAAAGCTCACCGGACAAAAGCTCACCCGTTTTTTCACAGACCCGGACAAAAGCTCACCAATTTTTTTTTTTATTGCTACCCGTGCGAAACACGGACTGGGATAACGTGCGGACGCGATGGACATTACCTCATTTTTAAGAGGACTGGCATCCTATCCCATGGAAAAGTGTCGACAGATAAGCCATAACGGGAAGAGAAGCAACGATTTGGGACCAAAATTTAGATCACTGAAACTGAGTGGAGCTGATAAGATCAATCTTGCTTGACTCAAGGTATGCCGGAGCACCCTTTTGCCACGCCCAAGAAACTTTGTGAACCGAGGTTTTCGAACCAGAAGAGTAACCGAAGAAGCAAAATCACTCTTCGGTGACCTGGCTTTTTTTATTGTTCTTATGTCACGCTAAATGCGCACATAAAGGTTAGGCACAATGTCTCTTCATTACTAATGCATTGGTTTTTCTTTGGTTCAGGGTAATATTTGAAGTGAATGGCAAAGAAAATCAATTTTTTCTGTCATTGAGCGTGGTAGATGTATTTGAAATCAAGAATTATCTCAGGCTGATGTGAAAGGGAAACTGAAGCAAAACTGTAATATACACACCATTGAGTTGCGAATTTTTAAAAATATTTTAAAGGAACGGTAGTTGGGCCTTTTGGAGAAGTACAAGACAGATGACCTATTTAGAAAGCTGTGCACCCAGATCTACCATGCTGGAGCTAGTAACGGACTGCATTCGCTTCTAACCAATCGATAAATAAACTTGTTTCTACTCTAACCAACAAACCATGCGCCTGTCATATTTAATTTATCGTTGCAATTTAGTGTCGCACGCCTGCACCTAAGTTGTCCCCACTCGTGTTAAGACCAGCATGAAATTTTCCCCTGGTGAGCTTTTGTCCGGGTCCGTGAAAAAATGGGTGAGCTTTTGTCCGGTGAGCTTTTGTCCGGTGAGCTTCTGTCCGGTGAGCTTTTGTCCGGTGAGCTTTTGTCCGGGATTCTAACATAGGAGTCCAGACTTGTGCCTATCTCAAATACTCTACTCAAAATACTGTATTTCAAATACTTTTTGAAGTATCTTGGTATCTTGCCAATACTTTTGATCAAGAGTTTTTGATACTCTATTTTAATTACATTTCTGAGTTTCTTGTACTCGTTATTTGAAATACACTTTTGACATCCCGCCATCCTTTTCGCTATGAAGTGGCGTGGACGTGGCATGAGCAAACGTGAACATTCTTTCCAGCAACCAAATCCTGTTGCTAGCTCCGATGAGCTACGGTGACTTTGATTGAGCTCGTGAAAACATCGCTTTTTTTTCCGATTGCGACTCATATTTTTGCCCAAAGTTCGTACACTAAAGGTTTTCCCCTCGCCTTCTCAAAAGGCGCCTTTTGTTTCCTAGAGTTTCCCCCAAAAAATCCTCAAGCTAAAGGGGTGGTTTTACGGAAGTAAAGATTGCCGAACTGAGGCGCAACGCAGACCGGAAAACAACCTACGACAACAATGCAAACTTGAGTGTCAAGAAAATAATAAATAAAAAAATAATAAGTGGACAAAACAAAAAATGTGATTTGCTTTTTGTATATATGATTCCGCTAGGGCAAAACGTCAAGGTTTTCTTTTGTTTCTTTTCGTTTTGTCGTCAGTCCGTCACCAATTGCTCTCGCGAACACTGTCTGTAAGCGAATACTGATAAGCAGAGAACAGGGGACCTATGTTGGACTTTCGAGAAACTAGAAACAGAAGTGACGTAGCGGCAGGGGTGGCGTAACCGAGCAACGGCGCGCACCGCGAAACCGCCCTCTTTGACGCCGTGACGACATAGCAAGATTGGCGTCTGTCACTCACTTGAGAGGTGTCAAGAGCCAACCCCCGAAGAGCGGAAGTAGCTACGCTGTCCCCCTGCCGTACCTACGCTTTCCCGGTCGTACCTATCTGGAACCTAGTCCCTACGCAAGCGTCCGTTTCTCTGGCAACCGGAGGAGCATTTCCTGCTTTTAGTGAAGCGATGGCAGCCAATCCCTCGTGGCGGTGACCTTCACATCTGCTCTATTCTAAAGAAACTTGTCAAACAAAAAAATACACGTGTTCTATTGAAATAAACAACTGATTTTGTAGCGGTTCCAGAAAATATTAGATGGAGTAAACTCGCATAAAAGATTAGAACAACATGCGGGACGCGGATGAACGCCTAGTTCAAATCACTGTCGCTGATGACGGCTCAAGAAACGGGAGAATGTGTCCTCTCTGGTACGCGGCGCGCGCAACTGAGCTGAGCCCGGCGCTGTCCAGAGACGACAAAGTTCGTCTCTGGAACGAGCTAACCTCCCGGCTCAACTTCCTCGGGCCTCAGAGGAAGGAGCCGGATGGTTGGAAACGCTACTGAACCGTGCGGGTGTCGAAGGCGCGGGCGCGGGCTGCGGAGCTGGCGAAACAGGCGAGGTAATTTGCGTAGTCTACTCATAGTGTGGACTAAGCTATTGAATGACTTCCTTTACTCGCAGGCAAACAGGGGGCGGAGGCATTGGCGTCACGAGGGTCAGCGGCACCCGGGGCGGTAGCCCCGCCGCGACCATCGTGACTGTGCGTTCTGCTTGCGAACGCAGAAGGACTGTGCCTTCTGCGTTTGTTTATGGGAGGCACTATAACCAGTAAAGAAAGTTAGTAATATGCTCTTGGCAACAGGTATGACTGATATATGCTAAAACTAGCCATTCCTCATGTTTGTAGGAAAGCAATATGTAGTGTGTGCCTTTTCATCAAAGGAGTCAAGTGGCTTGTGCCATCGGAATTTCATACTTGTAGTTTTCTTTTCTTTAATTGAAACCAAGAGGTCTGCACTCTAGCCACAACTTGCCACCCGCCTGAAACTAGCCTCCGGGTTTGCCATTTTTCTTATATCGCAATAAAGTGAAGATTTGGAACACTTGATTCATTTCAAACAAAAAAGCGCCGAAAAAAACACAGGGACGCAGACGAAGGGAAACAGGACAAGGCACACTCTCAACTGAAGTTGACTTTTCAATAAACTTCAGTTGAGAGTGCGTCTTGTCCTGTTTCCTTCGTCTGTGCCCCTGTGTTTTTTTGTTTGCTTGTTTTCTTATATCATTGATCTCAACATGCCTCTACTATGGAACCTGTCATGCTTCCATGTGTGACAAAACACAAACGAAATGGCAGTGTGCTTAATCAAGTGAAGTGTGAAATAATGTCTATGATATATCCTGGATAAGGACAAAGAATTTATACGGTGTTTAGTAGTCCGTGCTAAATTTCACTTTAAAGAAAGTATTGCAACTTGTGTTTTCAAACATGTTTATTTTTCACGTTACGGCATTGTTATAAAAAAAAAAGAAAGCACTTTCAAAGACAAACTGCTTGTCTTCTTTATACATTCAAACTGACATAAATCCAATATGCGTTTATCGAGTAATACACCTGGCTCTGTGGTAGCCATAATAGATTGTAAAATGGAACAGGGCAATGGAAGTGTAGAGAAAATGAATTGACGTCCAAACCCGATACAAACAATATATTGCAGTAAAAAAGGAAAATCGGTCTCACCATTAGCCTCATTGATTTCTCAGTTTCCTGCAAGGGCGAGCCAGATGCCCCGTTGGCTAGCTACATAACCCTACAAAACCTTCTGTTATTGTCCCACGCATTTTATGCACCCTGCTTGCAAATTAAAAAAAAGGCTCTACCAACATCATTGTGATGCACCGAATAGCTTTTCGGAGGCAGTACTACATGTCCGTAAGGGTAGCACGGTGGTTGTGCGACGAACTGCGCAAGGCATTGGAGTTGACACTGTGGAGCTTATGGACGGCCATGACTGTGGAGCAACAAGCGAAGTACATGCTGCCACGGGGAGGGCTTCTCTGGTGGCGAGAGCGTCAGTCGAGGTGAGGACGACGAGGGGTTCGCTGTCGCCGGTGGCGTCCCTGGTGTGCGGGAGTGCCACCGTGGCAAGGACGATGAGGGGCTCCCTGTCGCCGACGGTGTCCCTGATGGGCGGCACCTCCGTTGTGTCGACGGACTCCTTGGCGCTGGTGGTGTCCCTGGTGGGCGGGACTGCCACCGTGGCTTGCGTGGGGCTCCGGGGAGGCACGGCTGTGGCGGGTTCGGAACTGGGCAACAAGGCGCTGCCTCAGAGCCCTCCCCCTGTCCGAGAGGCTGACCCGAGGGTGGGCAGGAGCCAGCCTCTCGTCATCTGCCACTGACCCCTCCGAGCTCGACTCAGAACCGTTCCAGCTCGGCCAAGACTCCAACCCTGGCTCGTCAGGGTCAGAGTCTGGCTCCGGGTCTGGTTCCCTCGATGAAAGGCAGATATTGTGGAGCACTGCACACGCCGACATAATGACGGTGGCTGTTGTTGGATGATAATACAGAGTCCGGTGCCTTTGCAGACACCGAAATCTGCTTTTCAACAGCCCAATGCAGCGCTCCACAACTGACCTCATCGAAGAATGTGCCTTATTAAACCGGCCGCAAGCGGTGGAGGTCGCATGGAATCCAGGGACAGGGGTGATGAGCCAAGGCTCCGAGGCATAGCCGCTGTCACCTGCACAGTCAGAGAAGGAAATGTATGATATTAATGCTGTTCGCATTAAAAGAATACTTCAACAAAATTTGAAATATACCCGTCGTGTTCAGAAATAGGCTGAATATAATCCACAATACCCGTAAATGACAATCACACATTTGTATTTTGAACCTGATGGCTGTATTTTTCGTTATAAATAGCCCACACTGGCAAGCGCTCGGAGAGCAGCCAGCAGAGAGCACGTCACATCCGGTGCAATTGTGATGTAGTTTATCTCGGGATGAGCAAAGCTGCGGCGAGGCAGACAACGTCAGGATGCCCTAGCTGTTCCAGCAACCAAAGCGGTCGAAGCACGCCAGCATCAGGCCACCGCAACTAACCCCAAAGCTGCTTTTGTGTGAATTTTGAGTGACGGGTTAATCTTCTATAATCTTGGGAAGCACAAAAGAATGTCCCGTTGAGTGTGGAGTTCCTCCCTCCCCTTTTCTCTTCTGCTGGCCGTAGAGCTGTCAGGATGACGTCAGGTTCAAAGCATGTATAGTTCTAGGCAAGAGAGTTATCGTCACTACCTGTCAAGGTTCCTAGACGGGCATTACAAACGGCTTTAGCGACATCTAGAAAATGCTCTTTGCTATTCGCCTAATTTTTTTTAAATGCCTTTTTGTGTCTTTTTTAACAAGATATGGATGTGTCCGATGTGATACTGCTGTTTTGAACACGTATAGACCAAAAAATAAGCACCGAAATTTTGTTGTAGTATCCCTTTAAAATTGTTGACAACTAAGCAGGTAAAGCTGCTGTTTGCAACCTTTCCCCCCTGTAGTTGACAGCTGCGTCGGAGTGTTTCCAAGGAGACGTGTCACAGGTATGGCCAGAGCACATGCCATGTTATCCATGTTCGGAACAGTATGTGTGATATTGTAAGTGGTGCAGAGCCATCATGTACAGAACCAACAAATGTAGTATGCTTACCGAGCAGGAACCTGCCGTCGTCTATCAGCCGGCCTTGCTCGAAGTTGCTCCGGAGCCACGAGTAGCGCCACGCGAAGGAGTCGTGCACCGACCCAGGATACCGTGGGTCAATGCTCATGACCCGGCAGTCGGCGTCACACACCTGCAATAGTGAGACATATGTCGGCATTAATTCAACTGAATCCACAAATAGTTGAATGCACTCATTGTCATGGGGCCCTGTCAAACACTATTTACATGCTGACCAACACACCACCATAAATTATGTGGTTTACAAACTTAAAATATTAAAACAGCGCAAAAAAAACGACGGACTGGATGAAGGACACAGACAGAGCGCTGTCTGTGTTACAAAGATTAAAATTATATGATAAATAGCCACTTCCTTTGATACACGTAATAGTTTAGGCAAATTTGTCTTTTTCTTCAAAGGAGAGTTTACACTTTACCATGCAGGACAGCGACTAATGCTTAAAAGCTTAACACGACATGAAAACAAACAGAGATCGAAAGCTTTTCAGCTAACAAACCCTCCCTCCCTTCGTCGAACAAACGCTTGTGCGGAGGATGAACGATTACTAACAACCCATAACTCTCATTTATAAAATGGCATATCCGCACCGTATTAGCGTTAAGGCTGGTTCACACACTTGCAACGATTATGTTCGCATGCAACCGAAACGACCGTAACGACAAAAACACCGCAACAACCGTGGCTCATGGATTGCTTTGCGAAGCTACCCCTTGCATCACTTGCCATGCTGTGTTCGGCGAACGCTTGTCCCGGTGACTTTGTCGTTACGGTCGTTTCGGTTGCATGCGAACGCAACCAACGCAGATGTGTGAACCAGCCTTAAAGGCTGGTTCACACATCTGCGTTGGTTGCGTTCGCATGCAACCAAAACGACCGTAACGACAAAGTCACCGGGACAAGCGTTCGCCGAACACAGCATGGCAAGTGATGCAAGGGGTAGCTTCGCAAAGCAATCCATGAGCCACGGTTGTTGCGGTGTTTTTGTCGTTACGGTCGTTTCGGTTGCATGCGAACATAATCGTTGCAAGTGTGTGAACCAGCCTTTACGCTCTTTTTCAAACCCATTCAGAACGGGCATTGACCTATAGCTAAAAGCGCGAGCTAGCTGCTTTGGATAAAGCCCCGCGGCTGCACGAGCGCTCGTGCAGCGAGTGCTCCAGTCAAGCCGTTCGCGCTTGCAGTTTTCTCAGTTAGTTCCCGCTAAGGTGCGACGTAGTATATCTGTGATCGTACTTACCACCACCACGTTTAGAGCGTAGTATTGTTTGCGCCACCAATACGCCGCCTTCGTGACGGTGGGGTCGTTCTGTGACGGGCCGACGATGGCGATCATCGTCCCGTCGACGCAACCGATGACGCCGGGTATCTGCCGAGCCGTTGAAAGCCCCTCTCGACGTCGTCCCTCTCGCCGGTAGTCTGGGGAAAGTCGATCCAGCCGCGTCTGACCCCCAGACACTGCACAATAGCGAGGGGCACAGCCCGCACAATGATGCTGACTGTAGCTTGATCCCTCGCTATGTGCTCGTCGCTCGCCACCATGCCCTGAAAGCTCCCCGTGGCGTAAAAGCGAAGTGCGCACAACACTTGCTGTTCCACAGTCATCACTATCCACGAACCTCGCAGCCTCCTCAACTCTGGCTCCTCGCGCAGTTCGTCGCACAACCAACGGACCACATTCTTGGCGAGACGGTACTGCCTCCGAAAAGTCTCCTCCGGGAGTTCAAAGGCATCGCGGTCCTGCCGGTTGAGCCTTTCCGGAGAAAAAAAAAAAGTTCCACAATAGGAAAACTGTCGCTCTGCCTCCGAGACGCCGTGTTTCCAATTTCGCTACCTCGAAGGGACCATCGACAGACTCGTTCCCTTTGAGACGAAACTGACCGAAACACCGAGGAAACGATACGTCACTTTGTTGTCACTTCCGGTGGGGGCGGTTCGCCGTCTCCGCCCACATTTTCATAGGGAACTTTCGTCATTCGAGGCCTCAACCAATCAGACGCGATGTCGTCACTTCCGTTTCTTTAGGAGAAACGAAAACATTTGTCCACCATAGGTACCCAGGTCAGCAAACGAACTAGGAGTGGGATGACCTCTGAAAATGCCAACAAAGCGTCCATAAATGTTGAGTGCTTTCCTGAACGCAACCTACTTGAAGAAGGTGCGACCATTGCCGTGGCTATAATGTGCGTTCTCTTTGCTATCGATTCACTCATATTCGCATCCCAAGTTCGTTTATAGAGAACTCATATAGGGAATATTGATTGCTGTTAAACGATGCGCCTAAGTAGCGCCGCAGGACGTGATATTCAGGGATGTCACTATTGGTGAGACGCTCTGACCCGTTTGTTGCCTCCCTCCCCCCCCCCCTTCACCTCGGTATATACCTAACACAAGGCCTGCGCACATGCCCACAGGCCTTGTGGGAATGTTCATGTCATCTTTAATAGAGTGCGGGGCACAGTGTAATGTAAAAATACTTATAATTAACGAAGTGACGTTAATTGCCGGATCTCTCTCGAAAGCAGTCGTCAGAGGATGCGAGCTTGACCCACTTGGGCGTTTGTGCTGAGCTGGGCACCTTGCATAATGCATTGTTCATGCAGGCCGGAGTGGTAACAAAAGAGACCCTCCTCCCACTCACCGGAGAACACGAACTCGGAATCCAGCCGAACGCTGACGTCACGTACGGTTATGTCACCCGAGCGCTGAGTCATATTGCATTCGTTGTCCCCATCCGTGTAGTTCTAAAGTTAACCACTTTGGGCGCCACGGTCTGATCTCCTCCCCAATAGCTAAAGCGACCTCTTTCGTGTTATCCGAGAAATGTTTTGTAACATGTATCATGTACGTTCTAAGCCGAATGTTCCAGAAACCTACGCGGACACAAAAGGTGCTCCGAGAGGCGGTCCGGAGTCAGTCTCGCCCCAGCGCTCGATCCTACTGTTTGGCCAACATCGACGCCTGCGACGCTAGCCTTTCTCTATTTTGTTTTGGCCACAAGTTCGCCCCATTAAACGTTCAGTTGCTTCAGTTATTCGCCGCCTCATCATTTGTCATTCGTGACAATATCCTGCTCCTTATACTTGGACTGCATAAAATAGCCCTACGATATTTATCTCCCCGTTTTGTGTTGTGTGCTAATAAACCATTCGGGTAAACTAGATTTGCGCAGCTGTATAACTGTCGTTGTGTCTGACGTCGATAGAAATTACGCAATGTGGAAGTATCTTCAAAAGTAATTGAATTACATTTCTAAGTATTTGTACTCTTCTCAAGATAGTTTACTGTGGAACTAACTTGAGGAGTATTTTAAATACATTATGAAGCCGGTATTTAGTAACTTAACTTACATACTTTTATCGAGTATTTTTTCCAACATTGCATAGGACACATGATTCAGATTTATTTATTTATTTATTTTTTATTTATAAATACTGCGACCTTTTTCGAGGTCTTTGCAGGAGAGGAAACAGATACAATTTGAACACATACTGGACGGAAGAAAGTCCAGGTACAATTACATACAGATACAGATACAATTTAAACACATACTGGACGGAAGAAAGTCCAGGCAAACACAGTAAAACTTCCATGACGCAGCATGGAAAAGGGCAAATCAACAATAACAAAATAAAGAAAGCAAGAGGAGCCAGACAGAAGCAACTTCCGTTCACGTTAACAACAGGACAAAAAAAAAAACAGTCAAACTGAAATAAGTTAATTGTTAAAAAATAATCTAAGGCAGTTTTCAAACGACTTGGGCTTCTATTGATTTTACAATCTCCTCAGGCAAGTGGTTCCATTCTTCTATGGTACGGGGGAAAAACGACTTCTGGTACTGCAATGTTTTGCACCAGTACGGTTTAAAAACAATATCGTGCGACAACCTGGCAGAATGAGAGGGGTTGTGCATCAAATATCTGGTCGAATCAATATTAAAGCAACCTTTACTCATCATAAAAATAAACTTTAGTCTAATTATTCTCCGCCTCTCATCTAGGGGTTCCAATTTAAGATCATCGATCATTGCTGAAACCGAATCGGTGCGTCTATAACGGCTCATGATATAACGTGCAGCACTCCTTTGAACTTTTTCCAGTCTTTCTATGTATTTCTTGTGGTACGGATCCCAGATGACACAGCCGTACTCAAGTATGGGTCGTATAAGAGCTTTGTATGCTACTAATTTGGCTTCAACCGTTGCATATTTAAAATTTCGTCTAAGAAATCCCAGTTTACGCTGTGCCGCAGAGCAAATTTTATCAATGTGATCATTCCATTTCATGTGTGTTTCGAAAATCAGACCCAAATACTTTAAAGAGGAAACCTGTTTTAGGGGGGCGAGCCCCACAGTGTACGTAAATGGCCGCTCGGATTTTTTATTTGTTATTCTAAGCAATACACTTTTTTCACTGTTTATTTTCATATCCCAATGATCGCACCACTCGACAATTTTTGCTAATGATGCACTCAATCGAAACTGATCTGCTTGCTCCCGGACCCTTGTGTAAATTAAACAATCATCCGCGAAAAGCCTCACTGTTACATTAGCGTCAAGGTCATCAACGAGGTCATTTATATACACCAGAAAAAGAATTGGGCCCAACACCGACCCCTGTGGAACCCCCGAGTCAACGCTTAAGTCTTCGCTGTGGATGTTGTTAACCTCAACATATTGCGTTCTTAGCGAAAGATACGCTTTTATCCACTGAAGCAGGGTGTAATCTACTCCGTAATTTTCAAGCTTTGCTAAAAGTTTCGAATGGTTAACTCTATCAAATGCTTTGGATAGGTCTAAAAATATAGCATCCGTTTGATCGCCGTTATTTAGATTTGAAACAAAATCATGTACGCACTCACACAGCTGAGTTGTCGTAGACAACTTCCGCCTAAACCCGTGTTGATTTTTGAACAGAATATTAGCATTTAAACAAAAAAAAATGTTCAAGCGCTGCGATAAAATATGCTCTAACAGTTTACAGCTGGTGCAGGTCAGAGAAATTGGTCTGTAGTTATTCACGCTAAACCTGTCGCCAGCTTTGTAAATTGGCACAACCTTTGCACGACGCCAGTCATTGGGAATTTCATGTTGAAGTAGAGATGCAGAATATATAACAGTTAGAAACTTTGAGGTCCACTCAGCATATCGTTTCAAAAACGTGTTTGGGATGTTATCTGGTCCACCAGATTTCTTCTCATCAAGCTCCAATAATAAAGCAAAAACTCCTTCTTGCGATATTGAAATTTCCTCCATGGTTACTGATTCGTTAAGCACCGGCCGGTCTCCCAAAGTTACTCCAGCATCGCTCACACTGCATTGAAAGACTGAATGAAAGAATTGATTAAACTCCGTGGCTATGTCGTAGTTGTTAACAACCATCTCGTCCTTTATTGTAAGTTGTGAGATCATCGGTTTTGATGGGGAAAGATAACTCCAAAACCTTCGTGGAGCATTTTTCATAAAAGAAGTCATTTTGATAGAAAAGAAATTAGTCTTTGATACTTGAGTTCTTTCTTTTAGTTCGCTTGATAACGCACTCACATCTGCTACATTTACTGGTCGTTTGCGACGCTTTCGTTTTAACTTTCTCTGAAGTTGCAGAATTTCTCTTGTAACCCACGGATTATTTCGCTTTTCAATAATCTGCTTATAAGGTATATAATTAGAAATACAGTACTTTACACAACTTTTGAAGCATTCCCAAAGTTCGTTCACAGGAGTGCAACACTCAAAGTTATCAAAAGCCATTTCCAAGTAGTCAAGAATGGTTACATCATCAGCCTTTGAAAAATCAGGAACAAATTTAGGCTCCAACCTTTCACAGTGTTTTCGTTTTCCAAGCTCAGTCTCGAGGCGAACAATCTTATGGTCAGACATCCCTTCATGAAGCGTGACCGTGTAGGTGCCAAAGTTGTTACTCAAAAATATTAAGTCTAAAACTGAACCACCAGTACTTCCGTTCCTAGTAATTTCGGTAACCACTTGATCTAGGTTAAAATTAAATGCCATCTCAAGAAGCATTTCACAATCTCTCACTTGTACTGGACCTGGCAACAGCGTATCCCACTGTATACCAGGAAGGTTAAAGTCGCCTGCAATAACAACTCTGGAGCCATCGGTCACGTTTTCTCCCAAAAAGTCATATAACTGCTCAAGGATTTCAATAGAACTGTTTGGCGGCCTGTAAAAAGCCCCTACAATAATGGATTCACAATTTATTTTGACCTTGAAAAATACACTTTCATTACCTTGTGCTTCACCAAGTGAGAAACACTCAAGCTCCCTCTTAACCACAAGCGCAACCCCACCTCCTCTTGACCCCCTGTCTTTGCGCATAATCTTGTAATTTGGCGGAATAATCTCTTCATCCGTAATTCCAGCGTGCAACCACGTTTCAGTTATCACTACCACGTCGGGGTCATGAAGAAGCAAAATCTGTTCAAGCTCATCTACTTTGTTTAGTACGCTCCTCGCATTAATATTAATCAGAACAAACTGTTTATTTTTTGTTTCACTGCACCGTCACGCCCTGTCATACTGCTTTTGTTGCACTCGTTCGCGGCGTTCAGTGACGTCATTCCAAAAGTACAGCTCGTCCTTAATTTTAATCTTATCATGAACCAGGTGCATCTTAATACCCTCATCTCTTTCCTCTTTGGCGCTGGCCCACAGTAGCCTTCGCTTCTCTTGCGTAGTTTGTGAGTAGTCATTATTTATAAAAATACGCGACCCTTTCAGCTTACGGCAGTTTTTGAGCACCGAAATTTTTTCAATGTGATCTGACAGCTTCAAGATAATTGGTCTAGTTTTTCCGCTTCGCCTGATACCCAGTCTATGTATCCGTTTTACGGAGTGAACCGATACACCTAACCTGTCCCTGAAGATGTTTTGCACAATTTCTGTTTGGAGCGATTCCGGGGTTTCATTTTCAGGCTCCTGGATGCCAAATACTACAAGGTTGTTTTTTCTGCTCCTATCTTCAAGGGCGGTTAGTTTTTCTTGTTGCGAGATAATGCTTGATTGCATGTCACCCAAAGTGTACTCGAGCCTGTGGATCGTCTCGCTACTAACACGCAGTGTTTGTACCTCTTCTTCTAATTTAGTAAACTTTTGATTAAGCATGTCAATTTTTTTATCGAAACGCTCTTTGATTTCTCGTATGTCCTCCCTAATGGCTGACTGACCAGCCAAAATCTTTTGAAGGGAGGCATCACTCTCGCCCTTCGTATGAGGGCCTGGATTTCGCTCAACATCACCAGACAGCAGTAACAGCATTTGATAACACTCAGACACACACTGAAAAACCGCGTGAGGGCACGGCAGGATAACTAGAAATCTATTGTCGCTTCTAAGGCTGGACAGATTGTCACCCACCTGTACGATCGAAAACAGAAGCGGCATCTTAGAAGCCATCCTTTCGGCGAAGCCGTGCCCTCTGAGGATTTCCGTCGTGTGGCCGCTGTTTATAGTCTCGAAGGGGGGCGTAGTCCACGATGTGCCGTAGCGCTGCGCAGCAAATCCTTCTTCCAACATGGGGGGCGTAGTCCACGATGTGCCGTGGCGCTGCGCAGCAAATCCTTCTTCCAACATGGGGTGATAGCCGATGGCCCACGTTGCTTGATAAGGGCTCGATGGTGATGCTGTTGATTCCGCGTAAACCAGAGCCTGTACGATCGAAAACAGAAGCGGCATCTTAAAAGCCATCCTTTCGGCGAAGCCGTGCCCTCTGGAACATTCGAGAGGACACAGGAGAGGGAGGGCTGTGCACAAAAAAAGAAAGAGAAAAAAAAAAGAAAAGGAGGGAGGTTTAGGACCGAAGAAAAATGAACCACAGAAAGAACAGATACACACGATTCAGAGCGAAAACGTAAAAATAGGAAGACACGGAAATGAGGGCTACACGCGGATGATATGCCATGCACAATGCACTCTTGGAAGAGAAATATAAATCTATGTATATTTATATGTACATTTCATCTGAAAACGAAAGCAAATATTACACTCCGTGGTTCAATTCCGGCTGCAAACGCAGTACCACTGTCAATAATATGTGTGGGTAAGACTTCATCTATTATTGTTTGTTGGTTTTATAAATCTTCAATCGATGCAAGTATTCCTAGACTTTCATTTATTCCTCACCTAAAGAAGCGCAAAAAAAAACAAGGACGAGGAAGTAAACAGACAAGAGCGCTCTTGTCTGTTTACTTCCTCGTCCTTGTCATGAACCGACTGGCTCAAATTGCTACCTTAATGTAATTTATTCCCCGTTTAATTACGTTGAATCGGGATATTATATATGATTCGCGCTGTTCGCGTTCGCGATTTTATTTAAATCCTTACTCTAGATGTGATGCTCATAAATTATCGAATGGGAGGTCCAAACGTTTGAGGTGTCTTGAAAGAGAATATTTCCGTGAAATATGTAGTTAATAAAACGCATTCTAAATGCTGTTTCAGTCTTTTCTACAACCTGCGTATTGCAGAGCTTACACTCAAGTAAATAGATGACGTTCGACGAGTCAAATGTCAAATGCCCTTTAATTTTCATTGAAAACTGCGAATGTGGGATGCTAGCCGTGCTCGTTTGTTGCATTTGTTTACAGACTAAACATTGTCATTTCACGCAGGGTGTGCGCTCTTTAGGGGGGGGGGGGGGGGACGATGAATCTAGCCGGGAGCTTACAAGAGTATTTCTAAGGTTGCGTGATCGTCAATGTATGAATCCCGGACAAAGGCTCACCGGACAGAAGCTCACCGGACAGAAGCTCACTGGACAAAAGGTCACCGATTTTTGGTCTTAACACGTGTGCGGACAACTTAGAAGCATGCGTGCTACACTAAAATGCCACGATAAATTAAATCTGACAGCCGCATGATTTGTTGCTTAGAGTAGAAGAAAGTTTATTCATCGATTGGTTAGAAGCAAATGCAGTCCCTCAATAGCTCTAGCAGTCTTAGAGATCTGGGTGTACCTGTAATTCCTCAAAAAGATGTTTCACACGATTCTGCAGGCGCAGAGTCGTTTTTCGCACTCGCTTCTCTGGGGATTTACCTCTGCGGGCTTGTGTCAATGCCGTGGTAACGAACGCCTGATTTTCCTGTGGGCATTCAATCAGCATCCAAACGCTTGCATGGGCGTGGCCGACAAACTTCTGGAACTCGGTATTCCATCCTTCGCAGGTGTTGTTCGTCCGTTTTTTTTTTTCTTTTTTTTTTTAATTGAATTGAATATACTTTATTCAGACAAACGTCTTGGAGGATAGGGCAAAAGGCGACTACCGTCGCCTGACAAGGGCCCGTCCCCCTGTACAGTCCAGCAGCAAAATCTACAGAAAAAAAAACGAATCAATACAATTATATCATTACACAAGGTCACAATGACATATACAAATTGTGATATAATAAAACAGAAACACATAAAAATACCGACACAGATTACATTAGACGTAGAATAAAACTTCTTATGGTGGTTTTAAATGTGCGTATTGTATTAGAGCTATTAATCATGGACAGTATTTCAGGATGGTTATTTAATAATTGTGCGATCTGATTAAGTATTTTTTGACTACCATAATTCGTGCGTATTTTCGATTGTAGGTAGTGCGTATGGCGGAAGGTGTATGTGGACGCCCTGTTGATGTAATTCTCTTGCACGAACTCAGGGTGTAGTTTAATTTTGTGGAACATGTATATTGCCAATTTCTGAGTGATTTATTGTTCTACTGTAAGAAAGGAGTATTTGATGAAATATGGGCGGGAGTGTTCCCGATATGATACATTGGCGATTGAGCGCACTGCTCTTTTTTGCAATAGAAGTAACTTAGATAAACCGGTCTTTGAGCATGTACCCCATACTAAACTGCAATAGCTTAAACGAGAATGAACAAGAGTATAATAGAGCTGGCGCTTTAACCAAACCGGAAGAATATATTTTAGCCTACTTATAATTCCGATTGCCCGTGATATGTCGGGTCGAATCCTATCAATATGGTAAGACCAATTTAAATTTTCTTGAAAAAATACTCCTAAAAACTTGTGGGTTTTTACGTAACCGATTTCAGTGTCCCTAAATCTAATGCTTAGTTTTTGATTAATATTTCTATTTTTTGCTCTAAATATCATATATCTCGTTTTTTCAACGTTTAATTCTAATTCATTGCACGCCAACCACGTACTTAAATCTATCATCCAGTTGTTCGCTAATGTTTCCAGCTGATCTATGTTCGTACCCGAAAAAAATACATTTGTGTCATCTGCATAAAGTACAATATCAGGATTATGTGGTATGTTAACAATATCATTAATGTACATTAGAAATAGAAGTGGTCCGAGGATTGATCCTTGGGGAACCCCATAATGTATATTACCGGTTTCTGATTTTCCGCAACCAATAGTGGTGTATTGGACACGTCCTGATAAATAACTTTGAATGAGTTGTAGGGCAAGACCTCTTATACCATAATTATAAAGCTTTTTAAGAATTATTTCATGCTTGATCGAATCGAAGGCTTTTTTTTAAATCTAAAAATACCCCTAATGTATAAAGCTTGGTTTCAAAATTAGTTAAAATTTTATTCTTAATATTCAGTAAAGGTTCTTCTGTAGATTTCCCTTTCTGAAAACCATATTGCTGTTTTACAAGGAGATTATGTCTGCTAAAATGATCCGTCAGTCTGGAATTTATTATCTTCTCTATTACTTTTGAGAATATTGGTAATACGGATAAGGGTCTGTAGTTGTTTAAAGTATTAATTGGTCCACTTTTGTGTATCATTGATACTCGGGTGATCTGTAGTTTCGGATGAAATACCCCTGTGCTTAATATTTTATCACATATTGCAGAGAAAGGAAGACTAATTATATTAGCAATTGCTTTTATAGGTTTAACTTTTAATTCATCATCGCCACATGCGCCGCTGTTTTTTAATGAATTTATCACGTTGAAAACTTCGGTCTCTGTTGTTGGTGATAAAAATATAGATCCTGGTGGGCGTGTCAACATATAAAATTCAAAGTTTTTTTCGTGGAACGAGGATGACGTTTGAGCGCCGTACATAATCCACCGTTCCAGTGGAAACACCGGTTGTCGTCGGCACACAGTCAGGCAAAGGGAAAAATTCGCTCTGGGTGCCACCGCAGAAGGAGCAGAAGCATAACGGAAGGGGCCATTGACATAACCTGAAATCAAAGTAGTCTATGCAGGTCGCCGATGTTACCGGTAGACTTTTCCCAGGGTCGCTAAACTCGTCCAACACAAATTTGTGCCCGAAGTTTGCGGAACATGCTAATTAGACTCTCGCGACGCTGACGTCGCGCCGATTGAGGTGTCAATCATTAGAACGCTCATTCCTTTGAGATCGGCAGAATGTAGCAAAGTTCATCGGGGCGCGCGTGCAGCGCGTGAGGGGCGCGAGGAGCCCGCTGATTGAACGGCTTCGCAGATGTCGTAGCACCCGTTTCTCCCTACATCCCTACGCCAAGCTAAAATTAATGCTTTGCAGATTGTCCCCAATCGACCTGTTGACGCTCCGAATCCCTCCAAAGTTTGTGTAAAAAAAAAGTGATTAGAAACCTCGTTTGTCGAAGTTGTCGCTGACGTCAACGTGACGATTCAGAACTTTGCGAGAGCCGTGGTTTGAGCCCGAAATCTTTGCTTCGGATCGAGGCGAAGTTAAACTTTGTCAACTTATTGTTAGCTTATTTTCCGCCACCGTCGGCGTCGCTACTGAGACCACCGGGATGCGTTTCAACTCCCCGACGGCGACTTTCGGCGACAGTATCGGCTATCGAAAGCCGTTGTGCGTTGACTCTGCGACGAACTTCGTTCGGCGCCCGGACTTCGAGGCGGTGGACAATCGCGTCTACCATGACCGTGGAACAACAAGTTCTCTTCGCACTCCGGTTCTTCGGAACCGGTAGCTTTCAAGGCTTGATGGCGACTGACGAGCACCTGTCAGTCTCCCAGATGACTGTGAGCCGGGCTGTCAGAGGTTTTGTTGGCTGCCATCGTGGAGTACCTCGGCAGCCGTTGGATTCACTTCCCTGCGGAAAGCAAGCCCGCCACCAAGGAGAGCTTCGCAGGAGCCGACGGCATGCTTACCGGCGTCGTTGGGTGCGTGAACGGGACTCATGTCGCGATTCTGGGCCCGCGAGACACGCAGACCGTTACCAAGGAGGCCTACTGGTGCCAAAAGCACCACTATACGCACTGAATGTTATGGTGGTAAGTGGTGCTGTGCATCTTTATGCACAGCCTATTTCTTTATGCACTCTGTATACGGTCTGATTTGGCAGTGAATTGAGTAGCAACTGATGATTCCTGTGGGGACGGCGCTCTCCTCAGTGATACACGCGCCGTCCAACTTTCTTTCGGACAGCACTTGAAGGCGCGAGTGGAGTGTCGTCGGACGGCACTTGAACGCTCTCCAAGAGTGCCGTCGGACGGCACTCTAGACACAGCCTTTTTTTTCATGTTAAGCTGATAGTACAAGCACATGTTCATTGAGGGACCCATTACTTTATTTAAAAGAAGCAAAATAGTCAAAACAAACTTTTCACCGAGTATTATCTCAAGGCGCGACAAACGTGGTGTTTGGCGAGGTCGTCGCCACCCCAATACCCGCTTGTGAGTAAAAAACGGCCTTGTATGCGTTTTCACTGTATGTCAGATCATGATTCTCCTATTATGAGTTTGACCAGAGAACACTGGGGAATAAGTTACGCCGCGAAAGCGATGTAATGTAAGTTTGGACAAGCATTTTTTTTCTGAACTTTTGTGTGATAGGCAAACTTGTGAACGATTTTGTACTGTGCATATTCTGTTTCTTCAGTGACAGTTAGAGGGAGCTGAATCCCCTAGGTTTGGGCTTCTGGCTAATCGAGGTAAGATTGGTGTGTGGCAGTAATTACATTGAGATAATTTTATATGTGACAGTTGGAGAACAACTGTGGATTTAAGTTCTTGCATTTGTTTGCCAACATGTTTCTGATTGTAGTTTTACTAGCAGACAAGAAGAAGACCGTTCGTTCTTGAGTCTATAAAAATAGCATTCTATAGCTTGTTGTGTCCTTAAGACATTGACCCACAATCACCCGCAGAAGCTGTCTTGTTGAACTCGGATATACATTTTAGGAGAGTAATTTTGTTCAACAAGTACTGGAAATGACTTAGGGACCTAATATTTGCGAACTTCACGACTCAAATAATATTGAAAAGAATAGATTCTGAAAACATGTTTCCTTGTGATAACCAACACGTAGAACTCAACTTTGTAAAATTTCATACCCACAACTATTCCTGAGTGCCACAGTTCACCAAATTTGCAAAATATCGAGCCCACAAAAATGAAGTCCTTTACAGTAGAGCAAATGAAATGCGAAGCATGCAGGTGAAGACACACGTTATTTAGTGTGAGAGGTAGAATTTTAATTTCGGGCCGACAATGCTTGCACTAATAAAAATAATCTACTCTTCCCTTCTCCAAGCCTAACAAAATTAACCATAGGAAAAAGACTTGGCCATGGATTGCTGATTTTTTAATAATCACAGCAGTGTGTTGGTATTTTAAGTGAATGATGGGACAAACTTGTGTTGCTGTCTTCTGCAGGTGTGCGACACCAAGATACGCATAATCTACATAGACCCCAGTATGCCTGGGGGGGGGGGGGGGAGGGGTGGGCATGACAGCTATGTCTGGAAGCGGCCAATCTTTCTAAGGGCCAAGGAAAGCGGCCTCCATCAGCCTGGTGAATTCATGCTGGGTAGAAACTTAAACTAACATTTCGCAACTGTACTTGACAATGGGTTGAATGGAGAGGCCGCTGCACTGTTTGTCACTGGGGTCTTCTGTCTTATGCAATAATTACCAAAAAACCTACAAAGACGTATGTGGAAAAGTAGTGACCTACTGTACCTTGCACATCTGTACGACTCTTCGTATTTCTAGTTATCGAAGTAAATGATCTATTGCCAAACAACAATGTAATTGATTGCTCTCCTGATTTGTACAAGACAAACTGAAAAAAACTAATTTTTTTTCTCATAAAATAGGATATGCACCGGTACACGACACCCCGCAGGCAAAACATAACATTCCAAATGGCTGTGCAGATAACATATAATTTTGTCGAAAAGGTCTGAAATTTATCGTTTGCTAGAAGTCTTTTACAAATCACCGTGGTCAGCTCGTTATAGGCCCGATGAGAAGGACATTCAGCAAGTTGTATGCCATAGAATTGACGTAAAGTCTTTACTTAATATTGCAACGTAAATTTTTGTCCCATGAATGAACTGCTCCAGTTTATGCAAGTGTTAGCATGGTTCATGTATGGTTCAGGTTGATGGAGGTATCTGGATTTGCGGACGAAAGAGGAAACAATCTGAAGATTGGTCCTTTTCTCACCCCTGCCTGCAAGATGTGTGTTCGCTCTAGAATATATGCCAGGGGTGGCCAGAGTGACATGGGGTTAGAGCCGAACACAAAACAACAAAATTTCAAAGAGCCGCAGGAAAAATAGAAGAAAGGGGGGAGGCTACTTTTAATAAGAAAGAATATGGAGGGAACAGTGCTTTCCAAAGGGGACAACTATAATTGTCGACTACAACAAATAACACAAAGCAGCAAAATGTTACTTTAACCGCTATGCAAAAATGAATGCTTCCGCTGGTTCGCTAGCGAGTCACTGCACCTGACGCCCGTTATGCGAATACGGTTCGAAATTATTTGTAGAACAATAAAGGAAACGGTGTCACTGGACACATAAATGTGTCAAAAAGCAGTCCAGTGGTATGTTTGTGGTGTAGTACAAAGCTATCAAGACAGGAGGGGAAGGGGGGAACGCTCACCCGAAAGCCGCGAGCCGCACTTGGACCCGGGATGAGCTGCAAGCGGCTCGCGAGCCGCAGTTTGGCCACCTCTGATATATGCACTTGTGACTGGTGGCCAAGGTTCATCTGACCACGCTTGATTTATTTTGAGTGTCTGATGTCACGCGTGCTTGTTGGACATGCAGGACACAGTGGCTATCGCCTTGCCCACATGACTGATTATGCGAGTCCCCGGCACGCTCCAGCCGTGCAGTCTGTGGTGGAGCGCTACATCGGTCTGTTGAAGAACAGGCTTCGTCGCCTCCATAAGCACCGGACCCTGTACCACCCACCGCAGACCACCACAACCATCATTGCAGCCTGTGCAGTGCTGTGTAATGTTTGCATTGCTGCGGGAGAGCCGGAACCAGAAACTGAAGAAGGAGACGACGTAGAGAGCGAGTCAGACAACGGTGGGCCTGGGCCACAAGAAAACTACTAAACTGTGAGACAACCTCAGAGATGCACACATTGTACAGTCGCCCAATTTTTTAATAATATCAAGCGAGTGTCGACTGCCGGGACGGACAACGCTGTGCCGCGGAAAAATGCGGCGTCACGGGAGAGATTAAGGGCGTGCGCACAAAGCTCTTTCTGTAGCGAGCGTCGTCTGCTAGGCTATTCCCTGGACCGCACACAGCCCCCGTTCATTATCTGCTGGCATAGCTAACCGCCTTTATGCAAAGATCAGAACAGCGCTTGCTTGCGTGATACTGCTCAGGCGTGGCATGAACCGCGCGTCATCCCGAGTTTAATTTACTTTTTTTGTTCATTTCATGTTTGCGTTTACTTTTGTGGACACAAACAAAAATGAAAAATACGGTGACGCGACAAACTCAATGCAACGATGTGTGGCGTCTGAGGTGTTCTAGACTTGACTAGAAAGTGACGATGGTCTAAAACGGTTGGTGAGAACGCTAACTTTTTATGAATTAACTGGTTGTTATTGTCCACCTTTAGAATAATGATGCAGCATTGATGTCGTCGTCAGTCCAGGTGGATGGCCCGATATCGTCTCGGTCCGTCTCGTCTCTGTCCAGTCCTCTGTCCCGACTCCTTTTTAAACCCTCGTGCTGAGGGTTACCTCGCGATGGCGTGAACTGGTGCAATCGCGAGGCAATACGTCAGCCGGATGAGGACAGCAGTATTGGCAGTGCTATGGTGTGATTGCCAAGATGTTATCTAATGTGGTGCAATGGATGTTGCGCGGACTTATGTAAGCGGGCGGCAACATCCGTCGACGACGCAGCACTTGAGCCGGTAAGGTAATCTGACGCTCTCCGGGGCCGCTCGATCGAGCAGAGAAACGTTCTCTCGGAAGCCGCTGGGTCGGTGCGTGCGTACGTGACCACAGTACTCCCTCCCCAGAGAGCAGGCGAACGTTTAGAGACCACCGTTATCCGAGCCTAGGCTTTCGACTCGCCGCGGGCGCGCGAGTGAGGTGTGCAGCAGCTGTAGAAGGAGCTGCGATGCCCAGACGCTGTGGCCAATGCACGTGGCGGCCGGAGCGTGTCTGGATCTTCGTCGGGCGCTGCTTGTTCGGGGCGATGATCTGTTTGTGGTCGGGTGGAGGAGGAGGAGGGGAGGTCGGCGCGAGCGTTGTTTGTTTAGGCGGCGCTTCCGGGTGGGGTGGTACCGTGCAGAAGTGTCTGTTGGGGCGCCATCTAAATAAGCTGCTTTAACCCGATCTAATGCGACGACCTCGGTGCGACCACGAATTGCAAGTGTGATGTTCTTTGAACCTCGCCTTAACACCTTGTGTGGCCCGTCGTAGGGCGGTTGCAGGGGCTTCGCACGGCGTCATTTCGCAGAAAGACATCTGTGCACGTTGCCAAGTCCTGGCTGATGAAGGAGGGGTGGCTGGGTTTTTGACGGGGTGCGGTGGCACAGATATGTGTCATAGCCTCCCGCAGTTGGGTCACGTAGTTGGTGGAGTCCAGACAGGTGTCGGCTTGTGTGGATGTGAAGAATTCGCCGGGGAGGCGAAGGGTCGTACCGTAGACCAACTCTGCAACGCTGCAACCGAGATCGGATTTGAGGGCTGTCCGAATGCGAGGAGAACGAGGGGCAAAACTTCCATCCAATCTTGACGTTGATGGGTCTTGAGGGCGGCTTTCAGCTGGCGATGAAAGCGCTCCACCATGCCATTGCTGGCGGGGTGGTAAGCAGTGGTGCGAATGCGCCGAGATCCCAGCAGCTTAGTGAGGCTGGAGAAGAGTCTGAATTCAAACTGTCGGCCCCGGTCAGTCGTGATAGTGGCAGGCGTTCCGAACCGCGAAATCCAGTATGCAACGAATGCACGTGCCACCGTTTCCGCAGTTATGTTGGGCCAGGGGGACGACTTCCGGCCAGCGAGTAAAACGGTCGATGCAAGTCAGAAGGTAGGCATTTCCCTGGGAAGGCGGCAGCGGTCCAACAATGTCTATGTGGATGTGGTAGAACCGTGCGTCAGGTGGATCGAAGGTTCCCAGGGGTGTGACCGTGTGACGCTGAACTTTGCAGCGCTGCACTGTATGCTAGTGCGGGCCCAGTGACGAACATTCTGTTGATGCGGGCCACACGAAGCGAGATGTTATAAGATGTTGGTAGCCTTGATTCCGGGGGTGCGAAAGTCCGTGAAGGGCATCAAAGATCTGGCGGCGAAACTGTAGTGGCACGTAGGGGCGTGGTGATCTCGTTGATGCGTCGCATATAAGGTCGGTCGAACACATAGGAAGAGAGACCCTCACTGAACACCAGCCGTCCGGGTGTGGCACGGAGGTCGTGAAGTTGGGCGTCGTTGCGTTGTGCAGCTGCCAGTTTTTCGAAATCAACGACAGCCAGAGTTTCGTTGGTGCATGTGCCTATTCGTGACAGAGGGGAGGCACTCACTTGATCGAATGACGTTTGAGCGAACGCCCACGTTTCACCGAATGACACTTTAGCGAATAGTCGGACGCCGCGAAGCGGCGGTTTTCGGGTGGGCCAAATGGGGTTCACATTTTTGTAATGAGCCGACGCAGACTGTCGCCGCGAAGCGGCGTAAGCGCAGCGCGGCGGATGGGTTAACGCGCGCCCCCGTTATTCGCTAAAACGTCAATTCGCTCAAATGTCGCTGTTCGCTAAAATGTCATTCGCCTCATTGTGATATGGACCCGTGACAGAGCATCAGCCACGACGTTCTCTGTGCCATGCATGTGCCGGATGTCCGATGTAAATTCCGAGACACATGACATGTGTCGCAGCTCTCGCTGAGAATGGCTGCCACCGTCGGGTCGCAGTGAACGAAAAGCGTGCACGAGGGGCTTGTGGTCGGTCAACACAAAAAATTGCCGACCTTCGACATAATGCCTGAAATGCCGCAAGGCTAAGTATATCGCCAGTAACTCGCGGCTGAAAGTGCTATAACGCTGCTCGGTGGGAGTTAGTTTCCGGTAAAAGAAAGAAAGAGGCTGCCACTGTCCGTGTACTTCCTGTTGAAGCACAGCGCTGACGGCGTTGTCCGAAGCGTCGGTGGCTACCGAAAGTGGGACCGCTTCCTTCGGATGCACAAGCATGGTTGTTGTAACCAGAAGTTCTCTGGCAGGATGGAATGCTGCTGTGGAGCGCTCGTCCCAAGTGAGCTCGGCTTTGGGGTTACGTGAACCCGAGAGCATGCCGTGCAGCGGGTGGAGCTTTCTGCGCAGCCCGGGAGAAAGCCTCGATAAAAGTTAATCATGCCGAGAAACTCCCGGAGTTGCTTCTTGGTTGATGGCTTCGGAAACTCTCTGATCACCTGCACCTTGGTAACGAGTGGGCGGATGCCGGAAGCGTTGACAGTAAGGCCACAAATTCGAGGTCGGGCTTACCAAAGACGCACTTGTCCATCTGGATTACAAGTCCAAATTCGGACAGGCGAGTGAACAGGGCTCGGAGATGTCGAGATGTTCGTCGGCAGTTTTGCTGGCCACGAGGATGTCATCAAGGTAGGCATAGCAGAAGGGAAACCCTCGCAGCACCTGTCTACGAAACGTTGGAAGGTCTGCGCAGCGTTTTGAGTCCGAATGGCATGCGCAGAAATTCAAATAGACCGAAGGGTGTGGTGACGGCGGTCTTTGGAATGTCCGAGGGCTCGACAGGAATTTGATGGTAAGCACGTTCCAGATCAATCTTGGAGAAGATGGTAGTGCCTTCGAGCGATGCAGTGAAGTCGTGAATGTGTGGGATCGGGTAGCGATCTTCTGCTGTGTTGCGGTTGAGGGCTCGGTAGTCGCCACACGGACGCCAGTCCCCTGGCGTGGATTTGGGAACCATGTGGAGAGGAGAGGACCAGGGGCTTTCCGACTGGCGAACAATGCCGAGATCGAGCATGTGTTCGAACTGTTGTCGGGCGATCCGTAGTTGTCTGGGGTAGCCGGCGGGGACGCGCATGGACAGGTGCTCCTGACGCCTCGATGTGGTGCGTCACGGTGTGTTGGATAGGGCACTCGTCCGGTCCAACGCGCGTCAGCTGTGGAATCTCGCCAAGCAGCCGCGTGTACTGGGATTCCTCAGCTGGAAACGCGAATGTGGGCGATGCCTTGGACGGTGAGTCGTCTCGTTTCGTCTCAAAGACGTCGCCCCTTGACGTCCACCAGCAGCCCAAAACGCGTTAAGAAGTCTGCCCCGAGAATTGCGTGCGGGATGGCCGCGCAGATAAAAACCCAGCGAAAAGTGCGCCGCAGTCCGAGATCGAGTGTCAGGGAACGCGCACCGTACGTAGAAATGGCCGAGTTGTTCACGGCACGAAGTTGCGACGTGCTGGGGTGCCGACGATCTTGTACGGTTGAGGGGACGACACTAACCTCTGCCCCGGTGTCCACGAGGTAGCGAACACCAGAGGTGCGGTCCGTCACAAAAAACAAGGATCGGCGGCTGTGGAGATCGGCGGGAGCACTTGCCACCCTTAGTGCTCGGCCTTCTCGTTTTCCGCTTGGGTGTAAGGGGGCTTGCATTTAAGAGCTTCGGCGCCAAAACGTTGATGATACCAGCACTTGAGCCGGGTAAGGTAATCTGACGCTCTCCGGGGCCCGCTCGACCGAGCGGAGAAACGTTCTCTCGGGAGCCGCTGGGTCGGTGCGTGCGTACGTGACCACAGATGCATTAAACATATACCACAGACAATGCTACGAGGCATCAAAACCAATCCAGTGCTTTCACCCTGCCACGTGACATCCTGCTTCCCCGTGCAGTTGTAACCAACGGGAAGGCCACGTGACACACTTTTAGCGATGGACTGGACAAGATAACTCGTAGCGTCGGCTGCGGTACAACACAAAGTGAAACGGAGTATAGACAGGGTTTCCGCTTGAGCTTGGTGTTTTGTATTGGGTCATTCCACGTGAAAGTCCCAGACGTTGCGCTCGACCACCTCCGATTTCTAAAAAAAATTCATGGGCTTCGGCCACAATGTCCGTAGCCATACCCTAAAATAGTTTTGACGAAAAAAAAAATTGTGATGGCGTGCGCGCAATTTAATTTTTGAAAACAGCGTGAAACTAGGCATCACTCAATAATTTACGAAAATCAGCTTTTTTATGAAACACCCAACAATATTTTTTTCTTAAATTTGCACGGTTGTTGACTTACAATGTTGTTGGGCTTGTGCAGTTTTGTTTAATTTAAATATTTTTTTTTTAAAAATACATAATTTTATTCAAAAATAAACATATTTGTCATTTTATTAAAAAAATATATAATTGCTCCCGGGACCTAATATAACTTTTTACTGGCTGCCCTTTAGGTATATAACCTATAAAATTATTTTAAACCGCTCAATTAAACACCTTGCAGTAAAAAACAAAAATCCTGAAGTTGCCAAAAAGTGCGTTTTGACGCATAAACAGCCGTTTATTCCACCCTGAGGTGGTCCAAGTAAAAATACAAAATATGGTGGGTTTGGAAGAAGGATGAATCGTCTTTTGATTCTGGAAGTTTAATCAGAGTTATTTTTTCGTTTAAAGCGAGAAAACAATTTTTTGAAGTTGAACTCTCGCACCACTACCCGGCGTCACTTCTTAACGCCTCTTCGCCGCACAGCACGGCACCTGCGACGATAGCCGAAGCGATTAGGTCCAAAGAAGGGGATTCGTCGCCTGGCTTCCGAGCTATCAAGACGTATCACGATGAGCTCCGTCGGAGCAGTAACGGCCGCTGATAGCCGTGGGATTTCTTTTGAGTTAGGCTCCCGAGGATACAGGATCGTACTGCCTCCCTGCCCAAGGGCGTTCACGCCCTAAATTCTGTCTTTCTGCACGCCGACATTACGGCGCGGCCTTATCGCATTGAAGATTTTAAAGCTGGACTCGAGGAAAGCGGGAGTACTAGGCGACATCGCCGCATGTGGTTCGTTTCAGATGAACCATGTGTGGATGGTGACACTGAAAACACCGTTGGCCAAGAAGAAGCTTGTGGACGCCGCGTCCTTCGAAGCTAAAGGGAGACGCTGCGTCGTCATCGACCCGGAGAAGGCCGAGGTGAGGCTGAAGCTTCATTGGATCCCTTTTCACCTTCCGGACGAAACCGTGAAGAAGGCCCTGGAGCCGTATGGCAAGGTTGAGGACGTCGCCCGAGAGACCTGGCGTGTCGGAGGCTTCGAAGGTGTGCAGTCGACCACTCCAGTCGTGAGGCTGACCCTACGGGAAGACGTCCCCTCGAGAAGCTGCCGCACCAACTACGGCTCCCAGGCTGTACGGCCTTGGTGCTGGCCCCGGGTAGAGCTCCGCTCTGCCTTAGGTGCCGTCGAACCGGCCACATTCGTAGGGAGTGCCGAGTGCCGCGCTGCGAGAGCTGCCGCCGTTTTGGACACCTACGCGACGACTGCAAGAAAACCTATGCAGACGTGGCTAACGGCGGCCCCGAGGATGACGCCTCGGAGCTCCTCATGGACCAGGATGAAGCTGAGGACGCGGCAGGCGAAACTCGGAGGGCAGCCAACCTCAGGGACGGGCCCAGACCTTCGTGGCCGTCCCACCACCCGAGACGTCCACCACGGCAGAGCTCCCCGAAGACAACACGGACACCCCGAAATCGGTGAGAGAGCCGGCGTCGCACGCGTTTCGGCCCTCCAGGGAGACCAGCGCGAACGCGACTATCCAGCCGCGAGTCAACCCTGTCTGCCGTTGAAGGGGAGAACGACCAGAAGGACGGCGAGAAGGACGGCGAGATGGACGCCGTGAGCGGCTCTGCCAAGCGTCCCCTGGAACCGACACCAACCCAGGAGCCCGGTCAACCGGGGAACCTGCAGGAGAGGTTGCTCCAGAGGGGCAGACGGTGACTTCCAAGAGGGGCCGACGCCACGCCGCCCCTCAAGGACCACCGGAGGGCCACGTACCGAAGGCTCCACAGTGAAGGAACTGTACTGCGCCTGAGTAATATTGCTTAGGCGGCCTAGTACAAGTAAGAGTGTTGTATTTTTTGTATGTGTTTATCTGTTTGACTTAAGCGGCCTTTTGTATCGTAGCTTCGCCTTCTCTTTGTTTTAGCGCCGAGATAGTTATGCCCCTTAGTTTTGCCACTTTAAACGTCCGAGGGTTGGCCTCGTCGAGGAAGCAGTACCAACTGCAGCGTCTGGTAGAGGACGAGCAGCCGGACTTTCTGGCGGTACAGGAAACTAAATTGCAGACAGAAGAGAACATTGAGCGAGGGCCTTATCTCCGGCGATATGAAGTTGCCGCTAGTCATGCTGTGGGTCGGTCGGGGGGCTGTTTTCTTTTTTTAAGGAAGTCCGTGAACTATGAAAACCTGCAAGTTGTTATCGATGAGTGCGGGCGGTTCATTTCTTGTGATTTCACGCTGTCAGATGTCCAGTGGCGAGTGATATGTATCTACGCGCCCAATAACGCGAGGGATAAAGAAGTCTTTTTTCAGTTTCTACGTAATTATCTGGAGTGTGACAAAGTGGTCGTGTGCATGGGTGATTTTAATTGTGTCTGTGACAAGCGGGATAGTACTGGAGCGACCACGAGTGGTGACAGCAATTCGAGCCTTTTAAAAGAAATTGTGGATGTGTGTGGGCTCGAGGACGTCGGTGCCTTATGCACCATAAGAAGTGGCGTTAGTTACACGCATTTTCAAAACACGTCGCACGCCCGTCTAGATCGTATTTATGTTACAGTTGACGTACTGCGCACTGTGCACGACTACCGTGTCCAGCCCATTTTTTTTACTGACCTCTGTCTGGTAAGCGTAAAAATCGGAAGGAAAGAAAGCACAGCCTCTCGTTTTAATTGGCAGCTTTGGAAATTAAACCGATCACTTTTGAACGATAAGCTTTTCGCAACCACTGTCACTGAGCTGTTGCGGGGTGTGGCCGAAAAGGAGACTTGCATCAGGGAGGCTTGGGAAGGATTCAAAGAGGAAGTTAAGCTGGCCGCGGTAGAAAGGGCCAGTAACATCACCTTCCAAGCTCGAGCTCGCGAAAGGCAGTTGAAGCTAGACTTTAGCGCATTGTGTCGAGTAGAGTGTGAGCGCCCTGGAACTTGTGGCGACGACATTCGGCTCATTGAGATGGAGTTAGATAAAATATACAACGAAAAGTATAAAGGGGCAGTCGTGCGAGCACGCTCGGAGAAATTTCTATTGGGCGAACAGCCGACTAAGCGTGCACTGGCTGAGGAAAAGAAGTATGCCCTGAATCAAGAAATAAGAGAAATAGAATATAAAGGGAAAATTAGCAGCGATAAAGATGTTATAGAAGAAGCCTTTGTTGAGTACTTTGGAAAACTTTTTGGAGAAAAACCGACTCCCGTAGGATTTCGTAAATTTAAAGATTTTTTGTCACTCATGCCCAAGTTGGATGAGGAGGTTACAGCGTGGCTCGAGGGAGAAATCACGCTAGGAGAGGTAGAACGCGCTATAGATTCGCTAGCGAGACAGAACACCCCGGGGCCTGATGGGCTTTGTGCCGAATTTTACCAAACCTTTAAAGTTGGCCTTAGTCCCGTACTGTTGGCCGTATTTAATGAGTCATTCAAAAACCACTCTCTACCGCGTTCCTTTGTGGAGGCCCACACCATACTGATACCAAAGTCGGAGGACTTGTCAAAAAGGCTCAGCGTGACGGGATATAGACCGATTACATTATGTAACATAGACTACAAAATTTTCACTAAGATCATTACGTGTAGGCTCCAGTGTGTCATTCGGGACCTCATCGGGGATCATCAGACATGTGGTATTAAAGGAAGGTCCATTCAAACTAATAACCATATAGCCAGAAGCATTTTTGAGACTGTTGGGAGGGATAAAGTGGCAATGATACAATTAGATTTGGAGAAAGCGTTTGATAGAGTTAGGCATGATGTTCTAAAGAGTATTTTATTGCATGTTAATGTAGGCAAAATTGTCCTAAACGGCGTGGATATGGCGTACAGAGGTTGTACCACCAGGCTTGTTTTAAATAATAATGTCTCTAAGAAAATTTCAGTGCTTTCGTCAGTCAGGCAGGGATGTCCTCTTTCACCTTTACTATTTGCTCTGTACCTTGAACCCTTCTGTGTGAGCGTGATAGCTAGCAAGAATATCCGGGGGTTTCTTTTCAATAGTGTTGAAGTTAAAGTGTCCGCTTACGCTGACGATGTGGCTATTTTTTGTAAAGACGAAGAAAGCGTCATGGAAACTGTCGCGCTCACGAAAGAATATTGTAACGCCACTGGAGCGGCAGTGAACTGGGGGAAATGTTGTGGGGTGCGGCACGGGAGGTGGGCTTTAAAACCGCATTACTTTGCAGGCTTTAATTGGGATGCGACGCCATGTACGTATCTTGGGGTGCCCTTGGAACATTACAAAGTTAGCACGCCGTACTGGACGGAGCTCGCAAAATATTTAAAGACGAAGGCGGACACTTGGGTCAGTCGAAACTTGGCAATTTTTGCGCGCGCCACAGTGTGTAATATTTTTTTGGTGGCAAAGATCTGGTACATTATGCAAGTTTTGGCATGTACACGAATGAGTATCCAAAAGTTCCATAGGGTGTTCGCCACTCTCATCTGGAAGTCCGGGTGGGAAAGGATGAGAAGAGATAACCTTTTCCGGAGCGTCGAGTCGGGAGGCCTTGGCCTCTCGCACCTTTTCGTCCGTAAGATTGTTTTGCGCTTCTTCTTCCTACGCGACCAGAATCACCCTTTCCTACGTGCAATTATCCAGGTGAGACTGGCGAACTCCTTGCCGGCAGTGTTGGTGACTAGTGAATGTACTGAACCCCCTTGTTTGTCTGGTTATTTAAACGAAGTGAAAGAGGCTGTATTGTTTTTGCGAGCGCGTTTTTCGATGGACTACCTGGGTAGTGTCACTAGAAAGAAGCTCAGTCGTGACCTGATTGAGCTCCTCTTCCCTGCGCCACTGTATCGATCGTTGTACAGCCAATGTCCGGGTCAAGATGTGCTCCGGCGTGTGAAAAAGATGTGTGTTCCACCAGTGGTTAAGTCCTTTTTCTTTAAATTGCACAGCGAGACATTGCCAGTCAAGCCATGGCTAAGAGATAAGGGGATCTTTGTTCCTTGGTCGGTGGACTGTCTCCTGTGTAAGACACCAGAAACCATCGAACACGTTTTTATATACTGTTGGGATGCTGTGTTTTTTGGGACATTCTTCAAAGGACCCTGAAAAAAGATTTTATGTTGCCCCCGGAGACCATTAGGTATTTACCTGTAGAAAAAAGTGACACTGTGCCCTACGACCTTTTTATGATACTTGGCTTGTTTAGTATCTGGAAAACAAGAATGGAATTTCGACATGCAAACCCAAAAATTAAGTCTGTCCAGAAGCATTTCATCGATATTGTAAACGAGGTCCAAACGGTGTATTGCAGAACACCAGAAACTACGCCTGAGTGGGCACACTTGTTCAGTGAAATTAGGAACATGAGAGAACTTTAGTTAGCCCACAAGTCGCTGGGCGTGAGCTCCTTGTAATGACATGGCATTTTGTGCTGCAATGTTGAGTTCAATAAAGACAAAAAAAATAAAAAATTAGGTCCAAAGAAACAACGGAGTTGGCTGCCCGCTTCCCCTCGTCCCTCCTTTCTGACTGTAAGGGAAGAAACGGCGGGTATCGTGTACTAATCGGAGGTGCCGCCAGTGCGTCGCCATAGCAGCCCCGTTGTGCCCTTTGTACCCGAGGGCGGCTCCTCACACTCCGAAACGCGATGCCTAATCGACGGGCGGCACAGCTGACGTGGACGTCTGAAACACGATAATATCGCCGCGAAATCTAGCCGTCACGCATGCTGCGGTGAAAAGCGGAACTACGATCCGGTTCGCGCTTAGTTGGAGCGCAGTGAAGGCTACAGGCGCGTGATCAAAGCTCTGAAACGCGCTGATTCAGTATGTTAACTAGGACTCTCGAAGCATCGTCACAAGCCAAGATTGCGCTTCTAGCATTATTTTCGGTCCATATTGTCAGTGCGGGAATCTTTACATGACCCATCGGAAATAATGAATAAACAAAGGCACGTGTGCGCACTATTGACACTGGGTATCGAGACTTATTCCTTGCCTTTTGAGGAACCCCCTTCTGCGCTAGTAAGCTAAGAAAGGGTTGACAAGCGAGAAGTTGGTTTTTGAACGACCATTTGAGATCGGAAATCTGTCGAAGAAAGAACTTCATTTTTCGTCAAGTACGTTGTACGGTGGTGTAACGATGGATGAAGCTGGTCCCTCTGGAGAAAAAAGTCAATCTACGGTTCCTGCGGATGCTGATCAAGGTACATAGGAAAGCTGGCTTTATTTTGTACAATACAATGATAGTTGTGTCGTGTTTACTCGTGTCTACCATGTCACAGTATCTGTATAGTTGCGGCCGCTCAATTCATGACTTTTTCAAACCAAATAGACTAGCTATTTTTTTTAAAGCTGGCCGTTCGTCGTACATGTAGTATGTGTTACGCTAGACATGTATCAGCCCAAGCTGTAGGGAAGGATGCGTTGGCTTATATTAAATACACATGGTTCGCCTTATACCTGTCACAAACCAATTAGCGTTATAAAAGTTCAAAGCCGAATGGCGTTTTGCGTACAAGGCTAGCTTCTGCACGAAAGGCGCATATGTGCCCGACTTGTCATTTATCCTCAGCACGCAGATATGGCTCACATAAATGAAGGAGTAGTCATGTTCCATTCAAATTTCTTTTTCATTGCAGAAGCCGAACTTCCTCCGTGCTCCCTTGGTGCAAGGGGTTGCCGTTTGATCACTCAGACCAAGACGCGGTCCCTCATCAACGCTCAAGACCTGACGCACACGGATCGGCGGCTCCTTTCGCTCCGTTCCGGGCGCCCACAAGGTGACATCCGTACAGTGTGTTCACATCATTATCAAGTATACCTTAAAAAGTACACATCACTGATTGCATCCAAGTGGTGTTCTAACCCTTTCTATGAACACGTCAAAAACCGCCGTGGATCAGCTGTCATTACAATAGCCTTGGCAGATGCGCACCCCAATTTAAACCTTATTCCTGGAAACCGACTTTGTCAAGCATGCCGGCGAAATTGTTTCGAATTGAAGAGACCTAATTTTCAAGCACCACCACCACCTCTGGCTCGTGATGCCCCTTCTGAGCAAGATGACCCCGATGTAGCACTAGAGAGCGTCAACGAGGCTCTCGCAGCCGTTGGAGAGAGCCCTCTCCAATGAAAACGAGGGCGAACAAGCCGCGAGACATACGCCCAAAAGAAGGTTAGAAAACTTAAAATCTCTGCCGAAAGAAGAATTTATACATCTTTGGGTGTACAGCAGAAACGAACTTCTCAGCCGAACCAGGATGAAGATTTTATTTTGAGTGACTACGTGTCACTCATGCAAGATGTAAAAAACAAGTTTGACCTGGAGAAAAATAGAGAGAAAGAATTACAACTTCTAACATTGGCACCACCCTCTTGGTCTCGCGAAAAGATTATGAACTTCTTTGGAGCTTCGGAACGGCAAGCGCGTCAAGCCGTAAAGGTCAGGTCAGAATAAGGAATATTGCGCACCGTGCCAAAAAGAAGAGGCCGCCCGGTCAGCGAAGAAGTCAAGGCCTCCATCATGGAGTTCTATCAGGACGACGCTGTCTCGTACTGCCTACCGGGAAAAAAGGACGTGCTACGTGGTCGCCAAAAGCGTTTGTTGTTGCTCAACTTGACAGAAATGCACGAGGAATGAAAAACAAAAGCTGCGCTTTCAGGTGCGGCTTTTCAACATTCGCAAGTCTTCGGCCTTCACATTGTGCCCTAGCAGGGGGGAGCGGCACTCACACAGATTGTGTGTGCATGCAACACCAAAATTTTAAGCTCATGCTTTATGCTACAGGATTAAACGAAAGCACCGAAGAACTTCTATCCACTACAGTATGTGATCTACACAATAAAGAGTGCATGCTTGACAGGTGTGCCAAATGCCCAAGTACCGATTTTGCTGATACTTTGCTCCGCAGCACTACACTTCTTGACCCGAAAGAAACGGATTACGTCCATGTGCAACATTGGGTTAGCGGAGTGCGTTGCCAACAGGAAACCATTGTTCTGACACCAGACGAGTTCCGCGAAATATTCTTAGATATGCTGAAGGCACTGAAGGCTCACCCCTTTGTGAGCATACAACAGGCACGATACTTGCGGGAGCGCAAAGCAAACATAGGCAAACATTAGGCAATAGTACTCATGGACTTCGCTGAAAATTAGTTTCATCGTGATACCTGAGTGTTCACTGGGTGAACACTCAGGTATCAGTATACCCCGTTGTTATTTACTTTCGCAAACAAGAAGCCACCACCCAAGAGATTTCTATAAAATCATTCAGTTTCATTTCTGACTGCCTAGAACACGACACGGTGGCAGTTTCTGTATTTCAGAGTGAAGTAATTAATATATTGAAGCGAGACCTTCCGAAAATTAGAAAAAGTCACTACTTTTCAGATGGTGCGTCCTCTCAGTACAAGAATAAAAAAGAACATTGCAAACCTCTGTCAACACGAAAATGATTTCGGAATTTCCGCTGAATGAATTGTTTTCGCAGCGTGCTTGTGACGGAGTCGGGTGTACAGTGAAGCGTCTTGCAGCAAGGGCCAGTTTTCGACGTCCCGTCGAGAACCATATCATGACCCCTCAGCAGCTGTTTACCTGGGCCAAAAATAACATCGGGGGCATAACAATACTTTGGGTGCCGAAAAAAATGGTTGAGGAAAAACGAGCTCGACTCAATTTAAGATTTAGCTCAGCGGTCCCCGTCAAAGGGACAAGAAGTTACCATCACTTTAAGCCTGCGTCACCATCTACGCTATGTGCTGGACTTACGTCCTATTCAGCAACGCCAGAATTTGTAATTTCAAAGCCGATTTGAACACAAAAGACGCGTGAGCCTTTAACGGCGGGCATTCGTCAATACCACATCGCCTCGTCGTTTGAGATTGCCCGTTGACGGGTCTTTTGTGCTGCTGTTTACATCTGTCCTGACGTTAACAAGAGAGAGTGATCGCGTTATGTATGTAGGAAACAGCTAGCTTACTAATGGATGCTCTGAACCGGCAGCGCTAAGCATCTCCTGACACCAAGACACAGGAAGATCACAGGAGGACATCGCCGCGTAAAACGGTCGAAATGGGAAAAACCATAAAGCAACAAGAGTGAAAAACTGCCCCTTTTCACCAAGATGTACCCGACAACTCAAGGTCCTGCTCCCTACCTGCGTGGGGACACCGTTACACCGTCGCACGCGTCGCCGGGCTCGACGGTGCCGTGCTGTGCAGAGAAGAGGCACAAGAAACGACGCCAGGTTGCGACGTAAAAGCTCAACTTCAAAATGTTTTTTTTTTCGTATTTAGAACAAAATTATTTTAATTAAACTTTCAAGGACAAAAGGCAATAAACTCTTCTGTAAAAGTCACCATGTTTCGCATTTTTCTTTCGACCACCTCAAGGCAGATTTGACGGCTCTTTAAACGGCCGAACGAAATTTTGCACAAATTAAGTTGTTTTTTCTGCAAGATATTTAGTTGTACGGCCCAAAACTTTTTTTTTGTGCAGTATATTAACAAGGTTGCCAATAAGAATTTTGTGGGGAGCATTCCAGTCCTGCCCAACGGGCGTGGGCGTCTACGATGTCCGCCGCCTCTTGTAGAGCCGTCTCGATCTGCCCGTCTGATCCCTGACTCGTCCAAATCGTGACGTCATCAGCATATAGGGTGTGTCTAGTACCCTCTATGCCGTTAAGCTTCCTAGGGAGCGTGATCAGCGCGGTGTTAAATAGAAAAGGGGATAACACCGACCCCTTTGGCGTACTCCTATTTCCCAGTGATATATGTGTGCCGACTTCAGATCCCCTATGGTGAGTTGCGCAGTCCTGTTAGACAAAAAATCCCTTATGTAGTCGTATGTATGGCGCCCTACGTTTAGTTCCGAGAGGTTGCAGAGTGTCGCCTCATGCGAGACGTTATCAAATGCCTTCTTCAAATCCAACCCCAGGATGGCCCGCGTACCGTGGCCGTTTCCCGGGTCTACGATTTCCTTAGAAAGCTGTAGCACCACGTCCTGCGTGGACAGGTGCGACCTAAAACCGATCATCGTGAATGGCATGAGGCGATGGGTTTCCCACAAAAGTCGGAACTGTTAATTAACAGTTCCCACAAAAGTCGGAACTGTTAGTTATCCGTAATAACGGAAGGGCCTGCAAAACGAAACCGAACTGGATACAGTTGAAAATTCAGGGAAACGAAATTCCGGAAGTAGACACAATGCGAGTGCTTGGGATGTACATACAATCCAACAGATGCAACAAGGTAACGCTGGACAGGTTGACGACATCGGTCCAGCAAACTATACGGCTCATTAAGCGCGTGGCGACTAGACGACAGGGCATGAAAGAGCGCGATGCATGTCGGCTTGTTCAGGCTTTTGTAATCAGTCGGATCGTGTACGCCACTCCTTACCTAGACCTCAAGAAGGCCGAGAGTGAAAAGCTGAATTGTTTGATAAGGCAGGCGTACAAGGCGGCTCTTGGTCTCCCCAGGAACGCGTCCACCGTGAGACTTCTATCTCTCGGGGTTCACAACACTCTTGAAGAGCTCATTGAGGCACATCTCACATCGCAAGAGCAGCGGCTCAGGCAGACTGAGACGGGGCTCTGCATCCTGAGAAGCTTAGGCATGAGGAGTGGAGATCCTTCAAGCCAGATGACTTTACCGGTAGAGATGCGCGAAATCATTCGTGGGTGATTTCAGATAAGATCGACCAAAGGGTGGCTGGTCGACATTTTTAAATCAACTGATGTTTTTATATGCCATTTTCTAGTGTCTGGTATACACAAATCCACACTTAGTTTTGTCCAGAAAAAAAATTTGGGGACAGGAAAAATCGTAAAGCATGAAGAGGTGGACAGTTGCATTAACGCGCACTGACGGAGGGGGCACGTTTGAAAGTGAATAACTAAAAGGATAATGCTAGAAGAATTCTAATACTTTTTAAAAACAAACTATGGGTACAGCTTGCTTGTAATATGAAGTAATATTATTTATGTAAATTTTATTTAATTTTCTAAAAATTGCCAAACATGCCTGCTTGAACGACAAACGCCAAAATTTGGAGGCCTGTATCTCATGAAAAAATTTAATCATTATCATATAATTTGCTGGTAATATTTTACTTATATATGTCTATTATTTAAAAATAAATAAGGTACTTGAGTGATACGATAGTCGGGATATATTTAGGCAAACATGGGAAAAAAAATCAAACAACGAAAAATTCCGATGCAAATAAAAAAAAAACACCACCTTCGATTTTTTTTTTAATTTTGGTACCCTTCCATACTCTATTTCGGCATTCATTTCTATTAAAAACATGTAGCATTATTTTATTGAGAAAGAAGATACAGCTCCCCAAATTAGGGTCTTTTTTCAAAGCCTACACGTAGCAGTGCCCTATACGAGAAGTGACTCTGAGTTCCAGTTTCAGGAAACTAACACACATCTTTCATATATTTTTATTCATATGAGGTCACTGACAACTAGAGCAATCGGTCACACACTAAAAGTGAGGAGAAACTTTATACAGCATTTTACATACAGCGTAAAAAGAGGTACCATATATTAGAGACTAGTGATTCGAGAAAAGATGATGTAGTGTGAAGTTTTACTTTCCGGTACAATTTATATTAAAAAAAAACAAAACAAAGAAACAACTTTACTTCCACATACAAAAATAAAGATACGATACTAAAATTGTTTAGGTTAGTTATGAATTTCCGGGGACAAACCATTTCAGGTGAGGTGTGCCACAGCGCCGGACTGTAAGAGCTTCGATACTCTCGGTGTACGAATGGATCGCGGCAAGCCGAGATATTTTATCCTGTGCGAGGATAACGATTCGTGATTCTCATATGGTGATCGGTTAAAGATTCAATAAGCTATCACCACGTAAAGCAGTAGGTTAAATACCCCGCGTAGAAAACTGTGATAAATATCTCTTCTCTTTTTTTTTTTTTTTTGTTGACGATACCGAACACGCTTATCTTCGTCCAGATACGCAAGATGTACCCAGTTTCTCAAAATAGAACGCTCACCATTGTCCGGGCTGTCTGAATTGCGTTTATTGAACGTTCTCTCAGGTTGTTCAGCGTGGCCTGGTGCTTCACGAGTCCGCCAACTCCGTCGCATGCATTTTCCCATGTCCAGGTGCAGAAAATGAGCACTGGGCTTGGGGGCAATCTCTCTGTGCAAACTGGTGAAGCAGGTAGCAATTCTTAAAATGACTGGCGGCCCCGCCACTCACATACGTCACGTGCGAGTATACCGCAATGTTGTTTTCAACCCACTCTTTCACCTTTTCTACCGCCAAGCACGTGACAGCGACGTCGTCACGCAGGTCCTCACTGATGATAGCAACGCTGTTTGTAGATTTTCTTGTCATCACTACACATGTAAATATCGTAACTTTTTTTTCTTCAGTGGTATGCTTTAACTTTGTCAGGAAGCACGATGGTCCAGTTTTCAGCAAATTCAAAATGAAAGATAATGTTTTCGCGTTCCATGCAGCTGCTTTTGATCGTAGATCGCTTTATCTTGCATTTGCCTGATATGGTTATGGATATGAAGTTCTTCGAGTGTAAGAGACTGGCCTTTTGGGCAGTGATCATAGTCTCCTTAAAAACACAGATTTGTTAGTGGGTCGCACAGAAATGCTGGGTTCATTTCACCAGTGTTGAACGTTGAGCCTGTAACGTTCTCTACAGCGGCAATACAAAGGTAATAATTGGCGCAGCGCACACAAATGCACACTTCCTTGTGTGGAATACATTTGACCCATCTAGGGCACAAGGGATAAAGTTTGGTTAGCCCAACGCCGGAACCAGGATGCTTGTCTCTGTATACACGAAAGGCCTCTCGGATTGAGCGTGTCAGAAAGCGCTTAGGCACAAACGTTATCTCCACGTGGAGCATGACTGAGATCACGTTCTTCTGGTTGGGACCTTGGCGCGAACATTGTAGCTCGTCTTTCGTGAAGTACTCTAGGGCAGCAGACAGGTTCTCAGGGCTCACCTTGCACATCGTGTGAGGATCCGGCTCATACCACACGCCATACTTTGTCTTACCTAAAATGTAAACACTGTCGCCATGTTAACCTTTCCCAGGTTAACATGGCGACAGTGTTTACGCTCTATTTTATTTAGGCGGGGCTCCAGTATTTGGGGGTTCTGCTCTCTGTCGGTGTGCCTCTTTGTGTCTGATATCACCCGCGAAGCCAGCGAGTGGGATGGCGACAGGCACGGCTGCTCGGTAAACAGGCATCGGCGGTCATATTTTGCTGGTTGAAGCGAGTCATCCTCGACAGCAAGCGGGGAATTGCGAAAAAAGATTGTATCGGCTGTTTTGCCAGAACTAGCGACGAGTGTTGCCTGCTACTTCTGTCAACTATTGCGCCATAATTGTTATCTTCGCAAGGAAATGATTGTTGCTAGCCACAGAAAACTATCACGCAGAAAGGGAATGCTTGAATATGTTTTTATTCTAGATATACGTCAGGTATATATATAAGAGAGAGAAAGATGGAGATAGAGGGCAAGAGATAGGAGCATATAGTGCCGTAGGAAAATAAAGTAAACAAAGTTCCCAGTGACCGATGGCCTGCAGGATCTTTTCTAGGATCACTAGTTCGTAATATGATAGCTCTTTGTACACGGTAGTTTCTCCTGAATTTTAGTGTGTGACCGATTGCTCTACCTGTCATGGACCTCATATGAATAAAAATATATGAAATATGTGTGTTAGTTTCCTGAAACTGGAAGTCAGAGTCACTTCTCGTATAGGGCACTGCTACGTGTAGGCTTTGAAAAAAGACCCTATTTTGAGGAGCTGTATCTTCTTTCTCAATAAAATAATGCAACATTTTTTTTAATAGAAATGAATGCCGAAATAGAGTATGGCAGGGTACCAAAATTTAAAAAAAATCGAAGGTGGTGTTTTTTTTTATTTGCATCGGAATTTTTCGTTGTTTGATTTTTTTCACATGTTTGCCTAAATATATCCCAACTATCGTATCACTCAAATACCTTATTTATTTTTTAAATGATAGACATATATAAGTAAAATACTACCAGCAAATTATATGATAACGATGAAAGTTTTTCATGAGATACAGGCCTCCAAATTTTGGCGTTTGTCGTTCAAGCAGGCATGTTTGGCAATTTTTAGAAAATTAAATAAAACCTACATAAATATTATTACTTCATATTACAAGCAAGCTGTACCCATAGTTTCTTTTTAAGAAGTATTAGAATTCTTCTAACATTATCCTTTTAGTTATTAACTTTCAAACGTGCCCCCTCCGTCAGTGCGCGTTAATGCAACTGTCCACCTCTTCATGCTTTACGATTTTTCCTGTCCCCAAATTTTTTTTCTGGACAAACCTAAGTGTGGATTCGTGTATACCAGACACTAGAAAATGGCATATAAAAACATCAGTTGATTTAAAAATGTCGACCAGCCACCCTTTGGTCGATCTTCTCTGAAATCACCCTCGTGTCAAACCTCTCCCCAAGAACATGCAAGAGGGTCGTCACGAAGGCCGGAGGAGGGCCAGCGCGAAGTCGTTAAGCAAAAAGTATCAAGGGGACGATAGTGCCGTGTACGTTGATGCGGCAGAATACAACCTTACTACAGGCTAACATGCTTTCGCTGTGAGTGCGGTGAGCATCTCGCGCAGGGTAGCGGCCACGGTGATCACAGCCCAGTGGAAGAGGCCGAAGAGGCCGCAATAGCACTAGGGATTGTTCAAAAGAGCACCAACACCATTCTAAGTGATTCCAAAACGGCCCTTCGCACTTTCTCGAGGGGACGTATCTCCACCACTGCATACGAAATTCTGAGCACGATGCCAAACGATAGGAAGGAAGTGGATCTGGTATGGGTCCCGGCCCACGTGGGCGTCCCGGGGAACGAGTCCGCTCACCAATATGCTCGAGGTTTTGTCAGCCGAGCAGGTGATGGGGACTTGGACGTCGGGGCCCCACGAGGTGAGGCGCTGGATACGTATCAGGCCATAACCAACTATTACAGGGAGCTTAGAATGAGCCTGCCTCCTCCGCACGTTTCGCTCAGCCGAGAACAGGCTACCACGTGGCGGCGGCTGCAAACGCGGTCGCAGCCAAACCCGTGGACATACGCCAATATCTTTCCCGATCTAGTAAACCCGTACTGTCAACTATGCGGCGAGCCTGCCACCTTAGACCACATAATCTGGGACTGCGCGAAGGATCCGCCTCTTCAGATCTAGTTTCATCTCCCTCACTTGAGCAATGGGAAGCTGTGCTGGCCAGCCCGGACCTGGACGTCCAGTCCCGGGCCTTGGCAAGAGCGCAAGAGGTCGCCGACAGACTTCAACTGCCGACCATGTGGAGCAGCTGAAGGAACCGAAGAAGGTCACCATCTTACTGACAAATAAAGTTTTTTCTCTCTCTCTCTCTGCCAATAAGAATTTTTAATCACCTGCAGCAACGAGATAGTTTGTAACCAAACTATCAAAAAGGCTAAAATTCTCATATATTACTTTTTTTTTTAAATTGCTTCAACCGAATATACATGATCCTTATTACACAACAATCAAAATACCATGTGGCTTTTAGGAAAACAAAGTCCACTGTTCTATAAAAATATCTTAATTTTCATCAATTAATAAATGACTCCTAGTTTCTCTCCTTTTTTACGAGTTCAAACCGCCATCACCCCATGAAATTTGTTTCTCGCCAAAAATATTTTAGAGAAGCACCACAAACATTATGGTGAAGAACCATTAATTTTATTTTAGGAATCGGAGGTCGCCGTGGGACCTTTGGCATGGCATGAAGAAGTCCACGTCAGCTGATGCCGCCCGTCGATTAGGCATCGCGTTTCGGAGTGTGAGGAGCCGCCCTCGGGTACAAAGGGCACAACGGGGCTGCTATGGCGACGCACTGGCGGCACCTCCGATTAGTACACGATACCCGCCGTTTCTTCCCTTACAGCCAGAAAAGAGGGACGAGGGGAAGCGGGCAGCCAACTCCGTTGTTTCTTTGGACCTAATCGCTTCGGCTATCGTCGCAGGTGGCGTGCTGTGCGGCGAAGAGGCGTTAAGAAGCGACGCCGGGTAGTGGTGCGAAAGTTCAAAATCAAAAATTGTTTTCTCGCTTTAAACAAAATTTACTCAAATTAAACTTTCAGAATCAAAAGACGATCAATCGTTCTTCCAAACCCACCATATTTTGTATTTTTACTTGGACCACCTCAGGGTGGAATAAACGGCTGTTTATGCGTCAAAACACACTTTTTGGAAACTTCAGGATTTTTTTTTTTACTGCAAGATATTTAATTGAGCGGTTGAAAATATTTTTTATAGGTTATATACCTAGAGGGCAGCCAGTACAAAGTTATATTAGGTCCCGGGAGCAATTATATATTTTTTAATAAAATGACGAAAATGTTTATTTTTGAATAAAATTATGTATTTTAAAAAAAAAAATATTTAAATTAATCAAAACTGCACAAACCCAACCACAGTGTAAGTCGACAACCGTGCAAATTTAAGAAAAACATATTGTTGGGTGTTTCATAAAAAAGCTGATTTTTCGTAAATTATTGAGTGATGCCTAGTTTCACGCTGTTTTCAAAAATTAAAATCGCGCTCACGTTATCACAAATGTTTTTTCGTCAAGACTATTTTAGGGTATGGCTACGGACATTGTGGCCGAAGCCCATGATTTTTTTTTTTTTAGAAATCGGAGGTGGTCGAGCGCAACGTCTCGGACGTTTTACGTGGAATGACCCTATTATCAACTGCGTTGTTGCTGTCGTCATCTAGCCTATGTAGCCGGGTAGTCACAGTTTTCTTTGACCAGCGGGCGCGCGCACATTTTTATGCCTCCTCGAGGGCCCATAAAAACACGGGAACGTGTTGTGAGATTGTCGATTGGGCGGCATAACGCAAAGGAATATAGAAACAACCGTCGGGGTTACACCGGCTAACGTCAATAGGATTAAGAACGCATTTCAAGAGGAGGGCCGTATCGGCGATGCACTTCGACATTGCAAGCACCCTGCCCTCCTTTGCTATGGAGCAGGGGCTGTGTGCGGTCAATGGAATAGCCTAGCAGACGACGCTCCCACCAGAAATGGCTTTGTGCGCACGAGCTTAATCACTCCCGTGACGCCGCATTTTTCCGCGGCACAGCGCTGGCCGTCCCGGCGGTCGACGCTCGCTAGAATTATTAAAAAATTGGGCCACTGTACATATAATTCAGGCGAAAAATGCAGGTTTATTGAAAGAAACACTTGCCTCCAGCCTGGTCATCCCGCTCATCGACTGGGCTCGAAATGTCCCGAATGCCGTCGAGGTTGATGGCCCAGTTTGAAGGGAATCTTCAGCCGGTGGCTGAAATAATTTTGGCAACTCTATTAGTGGCTGGGACGTGCAAACTATTGGCCCACCAACTATCGATCCAGGTATCCCACTATCTTTAGTGCCATTCTTGATATATGCTGTCAGACTTAGAATTAGCATACAAATTTACTGTGACCTTCTTCATGACAACAAGATGGTGATATACTCTAGCTAGGGCATTTAAGCAAGGTTTTTTTTCACCATGCACAAGGACATGCAGCGATGTTTGGGGGTATTTTCCCCCCTGCCAATCGGTGCACCATAAAAGTCCCCATGTGAATGCAAAAATGGTGTGATCTCACCTCCAGTCCGAGCACTGGCCCGCCGCAACCTTGGACTGTGTCCACACCGAGGATTCAAAGTATTCGCTCCTCCTTTGGAGTCAGAGGCGAACCTCGGGGTGGCCCTCCTCCCGTGCCCCTTCCTTTCTCACTTAGGGTACCTGTCTTGCCCTTTTCTACTAGTTTCGCACTCCAAAATTGCTGCCACTCCGCCCGAGGCTTGTTCGCCGGCCCCTGGCTGTTTAGGCGCCGCACAAGCTCGGCCCACCAGAGAGTTCACCGATCTCTGGTGGACTCTGCGGTGAGCTCGGTCCAGGCCCCCACAAATTGTGGTGATCCTCCATAAAGCCAATCAGATTTATCCAATTGCATAGAGGACATGCGCGGTTTTAATGTTCTAGATTTTGAAAGAGCCGGTGAAGCGGGCGGAGCAGGCGGCGATGCCAAAATGTAGCATCGTTGTAACGATTGCAGAAAACTTTTTGTCAATGTGTGCAGTGATAAACCTTCTGCCACATTTTGCGTCAATGGGCACCAGAAACGTTCAGTTGACTCAAATTCCACTGAAAATATTGTCTGAAAAAAGTTTAAATGCCTGCGTCACCAAGGCGACGAACTCGAAAACGAAACTGAAACCACTGAAACTCTCATCGAACCTGTCCCGTGTGGTGGGGCTTTGGTACTTCCGTTTGCTATAAGACGCATGAGAAGTGAAGCTGAAGACACTGCAGGCGACAAGCTTTGCTCGATACTTGGCAGTGTGGTGCTGTTTAATTTGTCATCGCGAAAAGTGAATGCAAAGAAACGATTTAGGTCTGAAAGCACTGGCACCACTGATCTTTTAGGAGGCTGTATCGAGCGGCACCACCAGCAGTCATTGCTTGACACGAGCTAATGCATGCCACGGGAGAAACAGGAAAACTCAATTTTATTACCTTAGTAGGTTGTTCTGGACCATGAAACTTCTATCGTGTTTTCTGCAAATAACAGTAAATATTGTGGGCAAGAATATCAAACGCGTTAGAATACCAATCTTTTTAAAATAAATGTGGTCTCGTTGAGGGTCGAGGGCGGCTTTGTTGGGCGTAAACTGTGATGTGTTTAATACGACAAAGTGTGATAGATAGCCAGATGGCGCCCCTGCGCACCTGGTATAAAAAGAGCACGCCGCACGAGATTAAAACAGATTACCACTGGGCAAGCTTGCGTGCACTCGTCAATGCCCCGCTGTCCCGGGAACTCGCTGAAGATTACAGTGGCGACGAGGAAGTGGAAGTGTTGAACTGCTGCCGTCGGACCGTGCGCCTGTTCTGGAATGTCGGTGGTCGGCAAACTAGAGCCGTTTAACGCTGAAACGAACTGGAGCGAGTACCGAGAGCGGGTTGAACAGTATTACATCGCCAACGATGTCAAGGACGAGAAAAGGCGAGCCGTTTTACTTACGTGTTTTGGACCGGCCACATATTCGTTGCTTCGAAATCTGCTAGCTCCTGTCAAACCGTCGGAGGCCAGCCTAGAAACCATTTTCGAGGTGCTAGGCGAGCATTTCTCACCGAAGCCGTCGGAAGTCGTTGCAAGCTTTAAGTTCAATTCACGGATGCATCATGACGATGAGACAGCGGCGGATTTCTTTGCTTGCCTGAACAAGATGGCGGACGATTGTGGATTCGGCGCGTTCCGAAATAGAATACTGCGAGATCGCATCGTCGGAGGTATTAACGACGAGATGATACAAAGGCGACTCCTAGAGATTCCAGATTTGACCCTGGACCTCGCAAGAAAGACGGTCGTTGCAATGGAAGCAGCGAAGAAAAATTCCGAGATGCTTTCGACGTCTATCCAGCTAAACCTCGAGTCAGCTAACGCCGTGTCACGCGGTGCGGCCAGTGCAGCTGTGAAACCGAAGCGGAAGACTGGCACCATTTCGTGTTTTCGTTGCGGAGGCGAGCATTACGCCACACAGTGCAGTCATGCAAGTACCACTTGTCACAAATGTCGGGCCAAGGGACATCTGGCACGAGTGTGCAAGGGGAAGACAGCGGATGCGACCGCCGGCGGCCCGACGACGTCCACTAATAGACTACCGATATCGGTCCACACCTTGGACGAAGCGGACCAGTCGCAAGATTTTTCACTGCCAGAAGTCTACGAGATGTGGGAAATGACATCTTCTGCAGTCGACGGCCAGCCTTTCCGAGTGGAAGTTACGGTGAACGGGACTCCCTTGTTGATGGAACTTGACACGGGAGCTAGCGTGTCTGTTGTGTCTGAGGAAACATTTCGACGCGAATTTCCATCAAGGGAGCTGGACCCGTCGAGCGTCATGCTGAAAAGCTATTCAGGTGAACTTTCCCCAGTTCAGGGAAGCCTTACTGCAACGGTAAGACTTGGAAACCGCGAGTGTCAGGACATCCTATATGTTATCCCTGGCACCTGCCCATCTCTGCTAGGACGTGGCTGGATGAAAGGCCTCGGCATCGAGCTTTCCAAGGCGAAAGATGTCAACCTGGTGACTTCTGTTGCGAACCTCGTTGTTGAATACTCCAGTATCTTTGATGAAGGTCTAGGAACTTTCAAGGGGGTGGCCGCAAAAATAAATCTTCAGGACAACGCCAAACCAAGGTTTTTCAAGCCTCGTGCAGTTCCATTTGCGATGCTTGACAAAGTCAACGAGGAGTTGCAACGGATGGAACAGGAGGGAGTCCTACGTCCAGTGAGGACTTCGGAATGGGCTGCCCCTATTGCAGATTCGCATCTGTGGAGACTTCAAAGTCACTGTGAATCCTGTGACTGTACCTGAAAAGTACCCTATCCCGCGAGTGGAGGACCTGTTTGCTAAGCTGAGTGGAGGCGAGAAATTCAGCAAGTTGGACTTAAAAGATGCATACCTACAAGTTCCACTTAATGAGAAGTCGTCCAAACTGGTTATCATCAACACTCCACGAGGTCTGTACCAGTACACTCGCCTGCCGTTCGGTGTGACCTCTGCACCATCGATCTTCCAACATGAAATGGAGAACCTATTGCAAGGACTTAAGCACGTCGTTGTATATTTCGATGACATTCTAGTGACAGGGCGAAACGATGAAGACCACCTGGAGAACCTGAGCCAGGTGCTGAGTCGGCTACAGCAAGCTGGGCTGAAGCTGAAGCTGTGCAAGTGCGACGTCTTGGTTCCCCAGGTTAAAGGAGCAGTGCAACGATATTCAATTGGAATGTTTTTCACTTTACACGAGCTTACTGGCACTAGTGGGACTCAAGGATACTCGCATGCAATGCCACTGGCCAAGAAACTCCTTTGTTGCGGTGTAATTTCAGGGACAAAAGCGATCATTTTCATTCAATCTCTCCCTTGCAAAATTCGATGACGTAACGCGGGGATCGCAGTACACCCGTATGACGATATTTGAATGCGGTTCATAGATTGGACCCGAGCATTGCGTGGGCACTCGATTTAGGCTCGTGATAATTGATAGCTCGAGAAGCATTCGAGTAGTGGCCCGTGTCCAATCGCTGCAACGACGACAATAGCCGAGCCATAACAATGTCTGGAACTCAGCGCGTGTCCTGTGCTTTGCCAACCCCAGCGCGTGGCTATGATCAACATTGGCGGCATATAATCGGCTCCAGATCACGTGGCCGCTTGTTCTGGCTGCGAGTTGAGGGCGTGAACGCTGCTCGTTGTTTTTTAATTTTTTTCTGGGACTTCTAATGCGTCGGGTGAAAAACGAAGGCGTGTTTCATAGGTCATTAACGTCAGGGATCCGTTCTAAGCGGTATTTGCGCAAAGTAAAAAAATTGTTGCATAGCCCCTTTAAATACTTGGGTCATGTCGTTAGCTCTGCGGGATTCCAACCAAACCCGGAAAAGACTGAGGCAGTTCTGAAAGCTCCAAGGCCGACGGATGTAAAAACGCTGCAGAGCTACCTGGGACTGGTCAATTTCTATCGTCGGTTCCTGCCAAATGTGTCCAGCGTCCTACATCCGTTAAACCATCTTCTGGCGGCAAAGACGCCTTGGACATGGGGTGCGGACCAGGAACAGGCTTTTCGTCAGAGCAAGGAGTTACTGCTGTCGGCCGCGGTATTGGCGCATTATGACCCGAAGAAAGCACTGGTGCTGATCTGCGATGCGTCGCCGTATGGAATCGGTGCTGTCCTTGCTCACCGAGAAGATTCAGGTGCTGAGAGACCTATTGCGTTTGCATCTAGAGGCCTTCTGCCGGCTGAGCGCAACTACAGTCAGATTGACAAGGAAGCCCTGGCTCTGATTTTTGGTGTGACTAAGCTCCGGCAATACCTGTGGGGCCGTGACTTCGAAGCGGTCACAGACCACAAGCACTTGCTGGGGCTGCTTGCTGCGGACAAGCCTGTACCTGAGACCTGTTCACCACGTGTGCTGCGTTGGGCACTGATGCTGTCGGCATATAGCTACAAATTGAAGTACAGACCTGGTTCAAACATAGCAAATGCGGATGCCTTGAGTAGGTTGCCGCTGCCAGTTCCTGCATGTTCCATCGAGCGGCCAGCCGAGGTATTTATGCTCGAGGGGGCCTACCCTCGGGTACTACTTGCATCTGTCGTGGCCGACGCCACTTCAAGGGACTTGACTTTGGCGAAGCTTCGGGATTATTTGTGGTCTGGAGCTGAGCTGCATGACCCAGAGTTAAAACCGTATGCTGCTCGAACAACCCAGCTGTGCGTACAAGAGAACTGTATCCTGTTGGGGTCAAGAGTCGTCATCCCAGGATCCTTACAACCAGAGGTTTTACGACTCCTGCATGAAGTTGATCCAGGGATCGCTAAAATCAATGCCGTGGCTAGAAGCCATGTTTGGTGGACATCATTAGATGAAGACATTGCGGCTACAGTGCGGGAATGCCGGGTGTGTCAAGAAAATCAGCGACCCGCACGACCAGCACCGATGATGCCGTGGCCATTCCCAGAAAAGCCATGGTCTCGTCTTCATATCGATTTTGCTGGACCAATGAAGAACCGATATCTACTCATCGTGGTCGACGCCTACTCAAAGTGAATTGAGGTCGTCCCTGTGTCCACGCCGTCGGCAGAAGCCACGATCCCTTGCCTGCGGGTGATGTTTGCCTGTCACGGACTACCAGATCTCGTCGTATCCGATAACGGGCCGGCATTTGTAAGCGGTAGCTTCAAGGACTTCCTTCGACAGAATGGAATAAGGCAAATTTTAACGCCACCGTATCACCCAGCGTCAAATGGAGCCGCTGAGCGAGCGGTTCAAACCATAAAGCTGAAGCTGAAGAAGGCAGCTGTTGGAAGTTTCCAGTGTCAGCTGGCCCGAATCCTGCTCAACTACAGAACTACACCTCATGAAACCACAGGGTGCACTCCGGCGGAGTTACTGATGGGTCGCAAGTTAAAGACTGCGTTGACTTTACTTCACCCGGACCTCAGGTCAAGCATATCGAAAAAACAGCTCATCCAGAAGATGGCGCACGACAAGGGTGCTCGACTGATCCCAACTGTCCAGCCGGGTGATGCCGTTTATGCGAGGAATTTTCGACAAGGTCCACCATGGGTACCGGCAACTGTGACCGACACCCCAAGCGACCACATCACAGACGTCACACTCCCAGATGGTCGGTGTTGGAGACGTCATGAAGGACATCTGCGTCCTGACCTAGCGCAACCTAGGGCATCATCGGAGCCGCGACCAGAGCCGGTAGATCAGGCCACTCCTCCTGATGAGAGTGTGCCCGCTCTCGCTGAGGCTGAACCACTAGATACTTCTGCCAAAGCGGTGCCTCAAATCGTAACAGCTGAATATCAGCATGAAGATACTCTGCCTGTTCCTGGCACTCCACTACTGAGGAGAAGTAATCGAGCACGAAGGCCTCCAGTGCGCTTTTCACCGTGAAGATCGGTGGGACCTCCGCTAAGTTTTGTTAGGGGGGGGGAGGAGTGTGATAGATAGCCAGATGGCGCCCCTGCGCACCTGGTATAAAAAGAGCACGCCGCACGAAATTAAAACAGATTACCACTGGGCAAGCTTGCGTGCACTCGTCCACACAAAGGTTACCGAGAGTTATTGTGGAGTCACTCGTGATCTCGAAGTCATGAGAGCTTAGCAAACGATAAGTTAGACCTTTACTGGGGACATTCGTATCGTTTCAACCACTTGTACATTGTACTTCTGGTGAAAGCTTTTTTTTTTTAAACTGCTGTGAGGGCTTCCGTGACAAACTAAAACTCGGAGCGTGCCGTTCAGTCGCTGAATGTGTCATTTATTTAGCAACCGAAGCAAGCGACGTTGGCAGAGTCGGTGGTGCTCCGGCCAATTTTTTTTAAATCAACGTTCGAACGCTCGACAAATGTCGATTTGATCTCCAAGCACCCGATATAATAATCGCAGCACATCATAAAATACTCGCCCTCTAGCACCACGTACAAGTTTTAATATTCCTCCTTTTGCGTGTTTCCCCCTTAAACTTGCGTGTAATGCCTATTGTCAAGCAATGGCCACCGGTGATGCCACCGAAGGGCTCCCGATCCACGATCCAGACTTGCACTGTGAGAGTTCTAAAGCATCGCACCCGCGGAGTGCTGCACGGAGAACCGGCCACCTTACGAACTTGCCGAATGTACCGAGTGCAGTCTGATGCTGTCGCCATAGATGTTGTACAAGAGTACCGACCTCAAACCGAAACTAGCGCCTTTTTGTTCGACGTGATGAATGGGAATGCGAAAGTGTAGTCGCTGCCAACGTTTATCTATAAACGTTGGTTGCTGCAATGTGTAACTTATATTTGCAATGACGTCCAATTAAGCAACTCGGCTTTCAGAGATATTTTCAGACTGCGTGAGTTTCCGAAACCAGCTCACTACAAAACAGCATACACTAGAGAAAATTGAGGACACTGTACGCGCAAAAGCTTGCTCCGTTTTAAGCATGGTATTATGAGTGAACCACTGAAAGGATACGGCTTAAATCTAGTTGGTTGGAATATCTAGCAATACGTTCCGTAAGACTTTTTATTCCCCTGGTGAGGGCGTCGAGAACGAGAGCTTTCTCAAACAAAATACGACGGGGCAAGATAGCTGTCGTTCAATTCTGATTTTGCCCAAGCCCTGGATAACGTCTGCATGTATAGCTTTCCCAGACTCTGAGAACGCGTCACAGGTTTCTGCTGTGGGAGCTTTGTCGACAAATGTTCCACTTTTCACCCGCACTCGGATGATGCGAGATAACGCGGCCTCTGATGTGTTTGTCCTGAGCCTTTCATTACACACTGGTAGGTTTCAGCGTCTGTACAGCAATATAGCGACTCAAATTTTGCAAATAAATCACGGGTCTTCGATTCCTCGCTTCGTGAATTAATGGACGCTTACAATTCAAGGTCACGTTTGAGTTTGTGGCCCACGAGACGCAATTTCTAGCAGAAAATCTACTTTTTCTTTCAGTTCTGCTGTGCGAATGCCGCATCGTAGCAGACGAACTCCCATCGTCTGCTCTCGCTCTTCGCCTGAGTGAGGCATGACGGGATTGACGGTGCTATAGAGCTCAAAGACAACGTACAGCGAGCGGCGTGAACGCTCGCCTCCCCGCGCTGTCTCGTGCTCTCGTGCACCGCCTAGGGATCGCGGGGGATTTTTCGTCCCTACAACGTCAAAAGTTGCGAAGTTGAACGCGCCTTCGAATATGAGGGAAGAGTAAACTTCGCGGCGTTCTTTCGGTCACACCCCCCGCCACGTTAGAACGCAAAGAAGGTTTGTGTTCCACGAGTTTAGCGACCCTGGTGTACTTCATTGAGGTAACCGGACAAAAGCTCACCTGACAAAAGCTCACTGGACAGAAGTTCACCGGACAAAAGCTCACCCGTTTTTTCACAGACCCGGACAAAAGCTCACCTCAATTCTTTTTTGCTACCCCGGGTGAAACACGGGCTGGGATAAAGTGCAGACACGATGGACATTGCACCATTTGTAGGAGAACTGGCATCCCATCCCATGCAAAGGTGTCGACAGATAAGCCATAATAGGCAGAGAAGCAACAATTTGGGACCGACATTTAGGTCACTGCAACTGATGGAGCTGATAAGATCAAGCTTGCTTGACTCAAGGTATGCCGAAGCACCCTTCTGCCATGCCCAAGATCTTCGTGAACTGAAGTTTTTGAACCCGAAGAGTGACCGAAGAAGCGAAGTTACCCTTTGTCGACCTCGCTTTTTCATTGTTCTTATGTCACGCTAAACACGCACATAAAGGTTAGGCAAAATGTCTCTTCATTACTAATGCATGGGTTTCCTAGGGGGTCAGGTTAATATTCAAAGTGAATGGCTAGAAAATTAAAAGCATTCCGTCATTGAGCGTTGTAAATGTATTTGAAATCAAGGATTATCTCAGGGTGTTGTGAAAAGGAAACTGAAGCAAAACTGTAATATACAAACCATTCAGTTGCGAAGTTTTAAAAATATTTTCAAGGAACGGGAGTGTGGCCTTTTGGACAGGTGACCAATTTAGAAAGCTGTGCGGGATTTTAGATAGGCTGGCGTTCCTTCCCAGGAGAGAATGGGAAAGGACGTCTAAGACGATCGCTTTGTTTAAACATTTTGTATTGCCGTCTGAACATGTTTGTCATGTCGTCTGAACACATTAACATTAGGATAATGCATGCTTTAGGTCAAGCATAAATTCGTGCATTTGGTGTCGTCCATGAACGCGACACCCAATTTACGAATTTACTGGAAACGAGGCAGGTTCGCGACAGCGCGTTTTAAATAGGGTTCAATATTTTTGATAAATTCTGATAAACCCTGAAAATTAAATCCGGCGCCGGGTTTATCGAAATCGCACGTAGGCGAAAAACTCTAAATTGGAGCATTCCTTAAATGAGGAAACGCTCGAACGTCACGGAAAGAAAACATTTTTCGGTCATCAGCAATAATTGGTACCGAAAAACGCCGAATCTGTGGGAATGAATAAACCCCTAAACAACAACCCAAAATTTGAAAATAAAAAAAAAAAATCCGAAAACACGGAGCCCTAGTTATAAATTGTAATTAGGATTCCATGTTTTCGGAGTTTATTTTCCTTCAAATTCTGAGGGGGTTCTTCGGAGCGTATTTTTGTTAGATTCCCAATTCTTTTAAAGTCAACGTTTATTTTACTATGTACCCAATTTTTTTTATTTTATTATTATTTTATTTTTTTTTTTCATTTAGGAACTGAGATAAACGAATTCTTTCCACCATTACCCGTTGTCTTGAAGGAACTTTAAAGAGCTAAAAGGCAAATCCCTTTTATCAGTATCTGGAGATTCCGAAGGAAACTAAAGGGGAATCTCTCAGGAACACTGACCCTGTGATATCATAAAGCGTTTTTTTTTTTAAATACCGTCTTCTTTTTTCTTTTCTTTTTTTTTGTACTTGTAACCTTGAAATTTTTAGTTTTTTTTTTATTTTTGCATCATTCCGAATTGTCGAAAAATTAAAAGGCCAGTGTTTTTCTCCGCATTTTGTTTTCATATATCCGAAAACACGGAAACCTAATTATAATGCGTTCGAAACTGCCAATACGTGGCTCTTGAGACCAAGAGGGATTACCGAGCCGGAGGAGGGTTGGCGCACGTTTTATAGAGCTCCGGTTTCGAAAGTGGTTTTGATGGTGCGAACGGCGAGCGTTCTTTCCAGTGAGAGCAGCACAGGTAGTTCGGAAGGCGGCATTTAATTTCATCTTAGTCTGTCTATGAAGGTGCATACACAGCTTCGCGAAGACAGGAATGCGGTTTACGTGTTTGCCTCGGCAGGTGTTGGAAGCGTGCGTATATTAATTGGTGCGAAACTAAAGGCAATGTTTTGTCGAGATTATAGTAATACAAATTGTTTTTTTTTGTTCTGTTTTTACGGCGAGAAGTGTTAGTGGCGAGGTTTTGCACTGCATCCCGGCATAGGTCTCGTGTAGAGAGGTGGCTGCGACATTTCTCCGCACAATTTAGCAGAAAAAGAGTGTCACGTGTCATTCTGACGTCACGGGACGGGCCCAAGCAGCACGAATTTTGGCCAAGCATTGGCCTGCTCCTGGCGACGGTCCTTTGACCAATGGCCAAGGTGCGGCCATTCATCGGCCAAGGTTTGACCGATGGCTAATGGCCAGTGGCCATTGGCCAATGACCAGAGAAAGGCCGGTCATCGGCCAATGACTGGCCACTGCCTGGCCACTGGCCAAAGGACCATTGCCAGCCGTTGGCCGATGATTGACCAAATATGTGCTGCTTGGGGGGTCACGCAAAACCGTGACGTCACATGAAACTATGATGTCACTTGACATCATGACGTAATGTGTCACGTCAGGTCACTGGACACCAAGACGTCACACGACACAGTGTGAAGTGTGATTGCGGGTAGTCGGGGCGGCATGTCTGCAGCGCCTTGGCTGTCGTCGAAGTTCCAGGACACGGCAAGAACCGGGCGCTTTCATTTTTCGATGCAAGCGCTGCTGTGCCTTGAACGAAGATTTTGTGTCCAGTGTCATTGCGGGGGTGGCAGTTTTTTGTGTTTGTAGACCCTCAAAACGTAATTGGTGTATTAAGTGCTCGAGGGTTTGATATTACTGAAGCACGTGTTCGAAGAAGCCCCACTCTATAGTGGGCACTGCTTAGAACTGAAGGTTATGAACATAAAAGAAAATAAAAGTTCAACGAGGTGAACTTGTGCCTGCTGACTTAAAGAGCGACGTACTAGTACACATCGCGACACTGTTAGCGCGAACACGACATCGGCGCATTTTCGCATTTTACTTCTAAGTAGTATTAGCGAGCACGAATTTTTATTGCCTACATTATGGACCTAAATGAGCTCTTTCCGTAGCAATAATAACTTTGATGACATCCCTTGGTTTCAAAGAGAAAAACTGGAAAAACCGGCGATCGCTTGTTCGCGCTAACAGTGTCGCGCTCTGTACCTTGCGTCAGAGACGGGAGACTGTTCCGAAGCAGGGCGTTACCGCTGCATATGTGCACGCTGTTGGTTCAAGGATGTTCCAACTACAACACTCCATGACAGCCGTGAACGAGAGGGAACATTCCACGAAAGATTTATAAAAGAAAGGTCTTCGCAGAGCAGGGTTTGATTACGTCGCTCCGCATGGCAGCCGTGTGCATTGCCAACTCCGCCACGCACGCGGCAACAATGGGCCTCGCTTTTTCTCATATTTGGGAATGTTTTTTTTTTTTTTTTTTTTTTTTTTTACGTACATGTGGCGTTTCTTTGTTGCCTGTTTAAATTTATTGGTAATTCATACGGTTGACGGAACACGAAAATAAGAAATGAGGAAGTGGAAGGGGGAGGTATTTTGATGACAGTGTTCCCAAGGCTGAAAATTTAAACCAAATAATAGTTTTAGTTCCTTTCAGTTTCTACATATAACTTCAAAATCGCCATCATGGCTCGCATGAATTCTGTGTACAAAATCAGCGTAAGACTCATTAATATCGAGGTTTATTCTTTTTTATCTGCAAGGTGAGACGTTTTTTCGTTTTATCGTAGGTGGTACAGTCGTCTCTCAGCTCGGTCTTAAATATTAGCGCCCATATAATTGTGTTGTGTGTATGTTAAGGCAGATCTAAGTTAGTCAGCACTTACGCGCGTCTGGCGTCTTTGCTGTAGCGAGTGATTTAGCACCCGCAGTCCCACTGCTGACCCGCAATCTTTAACGAACTTACATCACGGAGTAGTAACACACGACCGCACCCCGCTATGATACTCATTAAGATTGAAACGGGCAGGGGTGGAGATTAAAGCCAGGATCCCTGGGTACCGCGTCGTTATTCGGCATGAGTGGCTGTAGGTTCCTCGCGAACGATGATTGATTGGTGTGGAACGAATTATTACGAGAATTTATACGGGCCACGGCAGACAGAGCTATGCCACGCCTCGCTAATTCATTTCTGTGTTGATTAACATCGATGCATTTCTAAAATGAAATCCCCGAAACCCGCTTTTATATGTCAATTAAGATCACGCGGCACTTGGGAGACTCATGCGCGCCCTACGCGCAGTCATTTGTTGTTTCACCAAATTCGGTGCTGTATAAATTAACGAATGCTTTCTTGTGTCATGGTAAATTGTTTTGTCAGTACTCGTGCAGAATTAAAATTGCATGTGGTGAAAAAAATTGAGATAAATGAATTATAGAAACTATGCAGTACATTGTACAATGCGTATAAAGCAGACCTGTACACGTTACCCCAAAAAAGTAACTAAATACGATACTCGTTACTTGTTCAAAAAGTAACTAAATACGTTACTCGTTACCGATTCTGAAAAGGAACGCGTGAGTTACCTCAAAAGTAACTAGTTACTTTTCACGTTACTTCGACGACCAAATACACAACTGTTTTTATTTCATGGTCTATTGTTTTCTTTTTAGTAGTCGTTGCACTTAAAGGGGTCGTGCAAAGAAAATAGATATGAACAGTCTTAATTTTATAAAATTGATGAGATCTCAAAGATCCCAAATATCACGGCAAAAAATTACGCCCACATTTTATCAACAGTGTTTGAAAATAGTGTTTCTTGGGGTGCCTGGAACGACTATGCGACACCTTCGCCCAGCATGAGCAACAAAACGTCACAATAAGACCTGTGTAAGGTTGAGGATCTACTGTACTCTATATTGTGCTACAATAATAAAAAGTAAGTTATGAAAATAGTGAGGAAGTTACTGGCGTTGTAAAACTAATTCGGAAGTACTATATCACATGATTGCAGGTAAGTTTCGTTTTCTAACACATTCGAGACTTCCTTCGTCCGGCAACCATAGCAACGTCGGCCCCTCCCCGCTCCTGTCGCCCCGTCGTCTGCTCGCCGCTGCGCATTTTCTGTGCGCGGCAAGTTTAGGTTTATTAACGTAGACGTTTGGGCTAGTTGATAAGTAGACTTGATAAAAACAAAACAGTGCAAATACAAAGACGAAGTAGAAGAAACCACAGGACACAGCGCAGCGCGGTGTCCTGTGGTTTCTTCTACTTCGTCCTTGTCTTTGCGCTGTTTTGTTTTTATCACGTTTAGGTTGTTGTGTGTGCTTGGCGTCGTTGGCGTCTGTTGTGTGCGCGCTTCAGCACTCGCCATGTCGACCGTGTGTCTTGTGAGAGAATGCAGCACGAGGTATGGTAAAATGAACGACATTCGGTTGCATAAGTTACCGGACGATCCACAGCGAAGAGCGGCCTGGCTTCGAGCCATTGACTGCGAACCTCGCTGCTCAGAGCTCGCCCCGTCTTCGCTGTTGGTGTCGCCGTCGGATGGTGAGCGGTCTCGTACTCTTCGGAGGGGGGTGGCCGCATAAGGCAGAAAGCCGAGAAGTCTGCTTCGCTCGATTAATCGACGCTGAAGCTCGGGGAGGGCCAGCCGATCGGACATCTTGCATCTGAGGAACGTATCCGGTTCGCCTTTGACTTCTACGCGTGACGTCAGAAAGTAAAACTTTCCGATTGGCTGTCTTGATGTGACGTAGCCATAGAATTGAGAGGGAAGCTGCCCGGGAAACCGAAATTGTCGTTTTACGCTAATAAATTAATCCGGACGATAAAACGAGTGCGCGTGGGTTACCTAATAGAGGACCGGCAATCAAAATATCGCACATGCGCAGAATTTTTGAAAAACGTTTCACGACCCCTTTAAGCAGTAGCTGCCTCTCGAAGTATTCATCAGTCATGTTCCCCACTTCATTGAGAATACATCTCCGGCGACGCTGAAGAGTCATTCTACCGACGCGCTCGAAGGAACGGCAATGTTGTGCTTCAGGAAGAGCTGGTGAACCTTCGGGAACTGCGCCTTCATTGAGGATATCGGGTAATGGGTTATGTGTAAAGCTCCGTGTTTTCGGATAAATCCGAAAAACTCCGAAAAACACCCGCCAGTAAACTTTTGATCAATTCGGATTTATCCCATAAACTCCGAATGTCTATGTGCCAATGCCACCCCCCCCCCCCCCAGAAAAGAAATAAATAAAAAATAAAAACATATATTTTTTTTTTTTTGCAATTTGGTGAGCACGGAGTCAATGGTTTTGGGAGAATGGCACCATGCGTATCTTTCAAATCTCAGACCGTTGTCAAAAGGGGTCTTGCCGCTTGTCTCGTCGAGGTTCATTCAGGGCAACAGGTCACTGTACATTCGGGTCACGACAAAAGCCACTCTTTTGGCTTCCAGTTTGAGCCATGCGATTTGTGATTTAGAGAAAGGAGAAGGTATGTCTTTGTAACAGTGAAAGCTATGGACCATAGAGCTTGTATTAAATAGAGAAAAGGGACCGTTGAATATCTCTATTACATCCTTAACCACTCCACCTTGCGCGGCCGCGGGCTAGATTGATGGAATAGGAAGGGATCACTACGAGCTTCGTAGCGACTGCCCCCGGGAGTTTATTGATTTTTGAGGTATCGACGTTTATCGAAGCAACACTTGTGTGCGACGTTTGTCGTGGGACAAATTAATATTGCCAATGGCAATGACACGAACGTCAAAGTCACCTGAAAACATTTTAATCGATACAAGCGCGTTTCATTTTTTTATCTGGCGTACGTTTACATCCGGTTATTATTTACATATTTATTTTCAATAGGAAACACTGCGAAATTAAACTCCGAATTTCGAAAAATTGGGAATCAAACAATTATAAACTCCGATAAACTCCGAATCTTCGGCAAAAAAGAAACTCCGAAAAACACCCTCCGAATTTGACGAAAAATAAACTCCGAAAACACGGAGCCCTAGTTATGTGCCTTTCCGTGTTCCCATCCTCCGGGGGTTTACATTCAGTCCGTACCCGGTTCTAGTAGGTTTAACCAACGAACCTTTTTGTGTTCCCTGGGTGAAGGACATTCCTAGCTGTAGAGTTCAGTACAGTAACGTTTATCGCTGGACACGTCAGTCGAACTATTCGACTGACGTGCTCAGCGATATACGTTGCTGTACTGTCATTTCGTTTAGTTGATTTTCGGGTTGCCCACCTACCGTTCTTGCAATAGACGCATACTCAGCTTAAAATAAAAACAAGGCCGTTTAAGCGGTGCTGTACATGTTACTCATCAAAAGTAACGAGATACCGTTAATCGTTACTTGGCCTTAAAAATAACTAAGCACGTTACTCGTTCCTTTTCTAGAAAAGTAACTAAATACGTTACTCGTTACCGAAAATAGTAACTAGGTAGAAGTAACTCGTTACTTGTCACGTGTTACGTGCACATCGCGACACTGTTAGCGCGAACACGACATACGCGCATTTTCACGTTTTACTTCTAAATAGTATTAGAGAGCACGAAATTTTAACGCTTACATTATACAACTAAATGAGCTCTTTCTGTAGCAATAATAACTTGGATGACATCCCTTGGTTTCGAAGAGAAAAACCGGAAAAACCGGCGATCGCTTGTTCGCGCTAACAGTGTCGCGCTCTCTACATGTCTGGTATGGAGACAGGCTCAAATGATATTGTATGAGATGTGGCTCCAACCTCAAAACGTGAGGGACCTAGAAAATAACAGACTACATTAGCATGCGGTTTCTCTCCGAGTGGTCACTTGAGAGCGAAGCACCATCACACGAGTAAAATAAATAAAAATTATGATTCACCTAAGATGGCACTTTCGCGCTGTTTATGGCTAGGGTTCCTTGGATTTTTGGTGTTTCTGACCAAAAACTCTACGCACACACCGCCGCACGCACCGCACGCGCACGCCTTACCCGTATAAAAGATTAGAAGTAAATAACCAAAATACAGCGCTGACGAACGCGCGTGCAAGATGCCATTTGTTTTAGGCTTTTGCTTTAGAACAGTTTCTGCTGCAATTGCCTCCACTGCTGCAGACGCCGGCACGTGCGGCGCGTGGAACACCATTCCCTGCATTCTCCTTGATGCTTGGGTAATTTAGCAATAGTTCTATTTACCTTCTCTCATCGTAATGAGGAGGCCGCGCCCAGTCCTGACTCCTGAAGAGCAACGCCCCTACGAAGAGCAACGGCGGGAATGGCACCGAGAATGTCAGCGGCAGCGGGTGGCGGCAGACACCACCAATCGTGCACAAAACGCCAAGCGCATGCGCGGCAGACCATACAAGGCGACGAACGTCGCGGGGCGGTGGATGCATAAAAAAAAAATTATGTGTCACGTCTGTGTCGTGTGCTAAACAGCTTTGTCTTCATCCACCTTCACAGAGTGGAATGGCTCTCGATGTTTCACTCTGAACTTCCAGAAGCAGCGGAAAACTTCCTGCGCCTGTTTTTGGAGATAAGACATGCTGCCTGGTCGAATTTTTGGTTTTGGTTTTGGTTCACGTCAAAACAAGACGTTGTTGCGATATTTGACAAACAATATTACCGCATGCAAATTAAAGGTGCGGAGTTGTGAAATGGTTCATTTTGGAAAGTAGTGCGCGCCCTCAGAGCGGCGCGCGTGAGGCACTATGGAAACAGTGAGGGTCGCTGCTCCGTCGTCTGCTGCTACTGCCGTACCACCTGCAAAAACCACGTTGCCTGCACTTCTGCAACCGCCTCTTCACCTTTGTCCGTGAAGGCGCCCACTTTCGTTGATCGGGTTGGTTGTCCCTCGACGGGCTGCGGTTCAAATCTGCCGGTACCTTGAAGCACCTCTTTTAGGACCGATATGATAGGTTTATTGCATATGTGCAGCAAGCAGAATGTTCAGTCGCATTCGGGGTCTCCCCCAACAAAACGATCTCGTGCCTTTATATAGCGTTCACCCAAGGGCGAGTACGAGACGTCCGTCACGTAGGCCGCGTGGCCCGCATGCAGCAAGCAGTATCATGTGTCGCCGGAACGTGCCACACCGCCTTTCGGATAAGGCGCCCGCGGGCCAGAGCTTGCGCATCCTGACCGTAGTCCAAGGCCGAGGAAGCGACGGGGTGTGTTGTCGGCCGCATTGAGTACGGTAGGCCGAAGTCGGAACGTGTTGTCGCACACGTAGCACTTCCGAAATCTACACCAACGTTCCCCGGCGCGTGTGTGGTTGACGTCATTGCAGTCAGCCCTTGAGTTTGGCGCCGCTGCTCGGTGCTGCGTCGATCCCAGGCAGTGTTGCCAGACGGGAAAAAAAAAAAGCCAGCAGATTGATCCCCGAAAAGTCAGTAGATTTGCATAAAAATCAGTAGATTCTACGAAATCTGTGTTTTGCCATGGTTTTCTATTTCCATTAAATCACACGTCGAAGAAATAGTAGAGAGTAACAAATAACATGGTCATAAACACAAATAAAATGAAAAAAAACAAGACCAGGACAAAGTAAAAAACACCGTGTTAATTTTTAAAAATGTTTTTATTAGCATTGTTTAGTGTTGCGATTTCGAGGATTATTCTTTGAAAGCGAGACTGAGCGACTTTTGGGATCAACAGATGACGGCGACAGCGCGACATCCACCTGTCGCTACTATTGAAACGAAACCAAAACAAAACGTTCCGGCAAGTGCGCGCGTACATGTCCAATGGAAGTCCTTTGCAAGCTGCCATCTTTCCTTACTGGGCCGTGGAAGGTTCTTGACGCAGCGCTATCGGCGCAGAGCACTGTTGAGGCTACGCGTCATCTGCTACGGGCTTACTTCTTTTTCGCCTGACTCATAGTTTGCGTTCAAACGTGGAGAAACTTAATTCGTTAGCTTTTTAAGCCACCGAGGAATAACATTATATTATTTTCTTGCCAGAGCCTGCCAAATTAAAGTAAAGAACCGAAATTTGGATGTCGATCCCACGCATTCCGCGGGCGAAGGAATGAAAATGGCGGCCCTATTCGATCAGCTGGGAGCAGCCGGGAGTTCACGCGCATGCGCTAACGCCTCTCGCTCTGCGCCGCAGGCTGATTGGCTCACTCGGGAGAGGCATGTTACGGCGGCGAGATCATAGACTGGCCAAACTCTCCCCATATATGACTCTGGCCCGGATGTTAACGTCGAACCACTAATCTCAATGACAATTGCTGGATCGCGTTTGACCAGCTCTGCCTATGGACCGGAGTGCGGCCACCACTGATCTCTATTGTAGTAGGCTAGATAGCGCACCGCGGCCTCGGCAGCTGGGGCCGAGTGTCGCCACCGGCGGTCATTGATTGACACCAGCCAATGCATGCGACTCTATGGGAAGAACGAGAAAAAGGGCCGTTTCCCACATTTCTAAGCTGTTGTCGGCACTGAAACTTTTTGGATGCTTTTAGATAAGCCCGTCAAGTAGCTTGCGTTCAAACATTAAAACTGACAGCCCTCGCAGTTCTTATAAATAAATATTTTGTGGTCGAGAGTGACTCCGCTGTAGTGCAGCTCAACAGGCCGAGAGTTACCTAGAGTTACCGCGGAGTCGGTGGTGGTTTCGTTGAGTTGGGTTTAGCAGACGACAAGCTCGAAGGCTCTGCCACGCGGAATTCGCTCACTCCCGGAAAGCCGCTGTCGAGATGGAACTTCTTTGTCATTCATCAACTTCTGGGCTTCCTTGAAAACGGTCTCATTGACGGCAAGTTCCTTTGTTTACTCCACTACGAGAGCAAGCTTGCCAGCTCAGCCGTAGGTGCTCCGGTACGTTTGATTTTTTTAATCGGCGTTCAAACGTTTGACAAATACCGATTCGATCTCCAAACATTCGACATAAGGATCGCAGCGCACCATGAAATACTCGCCGCAGAGCACAGCGTACATGCTTCAATATTTTTACTTTTGTGCGTTTCTCCCATAGACTTGCGTGTATTGCGTGGTGTCAAGCAATGGCCGCCGGTGGCGATACCGACGGGCTCCCGATCCGCGATCCAGCCTACTAAAATATAGATCAGTGGCGGCACACGGTCGGCCATCTTTAGGTAGAGTTATATCATCTCTAGCCATCATAGTAATATGGCGGACAGCGCAATGGCGGCAGGCTGCCATAAAATAGCCGTAGATCTAGTACACTCTACCGCGGGTGATATTTCGTGCTTGATTTAAGTTGTTCGACGAAGCAGAGTCTTGAAACCCGGCGTGAACGGTAGCCTCATCTTTGAGGACCCGGCGAAAGTTCTACGAAAGCGCAGCACCGGGGGAAAGCAGCGCAGCTCGCGTCGAAAGCAGACTACGTACCGGCGTCTGCTTTCGATGCTTCTTTCGATGCGACTTTCGATGCGCGCTGTGCTGCTTTTCCCCGGTGCTGCGCGATTTCGTAAAACTTTCACCGGGCCCTCAAAGACCGGGCTACCGTTCACGCCGGGTTTCAAAAACATGTTTCGTCAAACAATTTCAATCAATCACGGAATATCACCCACCCTATTTTGATGGCAGCATGCCACCACAACTGCCACAACGCCGTCTGCCATAGATGGACGATACTGGCTGCAGCAGCTGTACCTTGGCTAGAGGTAATCTAACTCTACCTAAAGATGGCCGCCAGTGGCCGCATTCGCGGAGCAGGCAAACGCGATCCACCAATTGTCACAGAGATCAGTGCTTCAAACCTGCTCTGGGTGAATAGATAGATGAATATACGGCTAAGTCACTCGAAAAGGACGGGCTTCTGGGCCATCTATACTGTGCTTCGTTTTTAATTCTTTGAGAATATGAGTTTCCTTTGATGGGCGACCCTGGGAACTGAATTCGGGACCAAATAATAAATTTTTATTATGTTTACTAAAAAAAAAAGTCAGTAGATTATCTTTTTTTTCCAGTGAATCAGTAGTCGAGGAAAGAAATCAGTAGACCTACTGATAAATCAGTAGACCTGGCAACACTGATCCCAGGTGTTCCGCCGCTGGATGCTGCGTCTTGAGCAAGCGACTTGAGCACGACGTGATGGCCTTGCCGTCTCCAGCCACGCGCTCCCTTCGTGTCAGGGGGGAGTGCGTGGCGCAATCTCGTAGCCGCAACTTTTTTTTTTGTTCCGAACAATGCAGGTGGAGGCTTATGATGAGAAGAAGTTACCATAAGCCTCGGTCCGGGAATACTGGTACGCCAGTCACAGGAAGGCCGAGCTTGCTATACTCGCATGGTAGGTCAAAAGCACGAAGAAAATGGGAACCAGAAGGCAATGCTAAGCGAGCTCTTCTTCTCTGGGGTGTTTTGAGGGCGACCATGCACAACGAAAATCGCCAACTGCGCACTTGTTGATTGATGCGCTCGTCCTTCGGAAGCAAATGCCACGCAGGGTGGCTTAACTCGTCAAACACAAATATTCTTTGTGTTATGACATAGTAGGGGGGGGGGGGGGGTGGAGGAGCCGAAAGATTGCCGCGGAGTTTTCTTTTCTCACAAACCCGCAGATTCGTGTATCTTCGTGACGCTTTTCATTGAAGGGGCGAAAACAGCCTAGCACTTCCTAGGCGCCGAACAAGAGCTGCACAAGAGAGTGCGCGGAGACAGCCGTGTTTCATACGCGTGACGTCACAACAAAGATTATCAGCTGCGACCGACATGTTTGATGGTCCCTAAAAAGCACGATGGAGGCTTGGGTAATTGCATTCTAAAATTAACACCGTCGAAGTTGATAGTCTGATATCGTTCTTATTTCCGCCGATAGAGCAGACTTTTCTAAAAAGCGTCCCTGTCGTTCCTCCTATTTATCTCGGTGATCAAAGTGTAGCCCGACGGGGCTAGGTCACAACCAGTCGAGTAGCATTCTCCACTTTCGGTCGGATTTTGCTTCCGAGCAGTTGCCCCCCCCCCCCCCCCCCCCCCCCAATCAGCGGGATAAAATCATTTTATGGTAGGCTTTCAAAGATTGTCCAAACTGGTATTAATTTTGTGTTCATCAACGGAGATAAGAGTAATGTCAGTTGTGAAAATTGATGGTGATGTTTCGAGAATGCGAGGACACCAAGCTTTCATTGTACACAACAAAACTTGTCACCGTCGACTTGAACACGCACCATCAAATTTGTCCTTCACAACTGATAATCCTGACCCTGACATCAAAGGTATGAACTATAAAAAGACGTCACTGAACGCGCCTGCATACAACGAGCCCTGACACGAGCCGTTGTTTGAAAGTCTGTCATGGCCGCTCGTGAGTTCATGGAACGCGAACCATTTTAATTCCAGATTCCCTAGAACCATTATTTCGAAAATTGCCCCGCTGTGCTGTTCCTCGTCATCGCTCAGTCGGAACACCACTAAGCAGGGTCGTCGAAACAGGAGGACGGAGAGGGAGGGGGGATCCCCTCTCCCCAGTGGCGTCGAAAGAGGGCGCAAGGGGCATGAAGGTGTAAGGGGGGGGGGGGGGGGAGCGGGGTATCGTCCCAGTACCTGAACATAGCATTTCAGAGAGTTAGAATTAAAACAAAAAATGAAATACGTGTATAGTTTTCGGTAATGTCAAATTAGAGCGCAGCTCTTGAGGAGGAGGGGGAGGGTATGCCCCTTCACCCCCTCCGTACCCTCCTCTCCTGCCCCCCCCCCTCCCCATTTAGCGGGGAAACTGAATTGGTGTTGAGGACACGTGACTTTCATTTCCCCGCTAAATTTAGCGGGGAAACATCCGATAATAGGGAGTTTTCGTAGAGTGTTCTCGCCGTCCCGCAACGCTCTCCGCAACCCGCTACGATACCCGGAACTCTACAGTCACGGCTATCGGCGCGCAGGCGCAGTAGCAACTTCTTCGTTGCGGAGGGCTTAGCGGAGGGGGAAACGCGGTCTACGAAAATCCCTAATGCAACGCGCGCGGTTACGGCGACGACGTCGCCGCTCAAGCCCGAAACGGGCGCCTGAGAGCTGCGCTCTAAAAATGTGGGGGAAGGGATATCCCCCTCTTTCACTACCATCACCTGTCTTTCTCTCTCTCCCCCTCCCGAACAATTTCTACGGTCCTTCCTGACTCCTATTTGTGTGTGTGTGTGTGTGTGTGTGTTGGTCGTACATTTTTATTTTATTTCCCTTTCCCCAGCATTTTCTCGCCCCATCCCCCGTCGCCTCCTCATCTCTCAGCCGTTAACGGCGTCTCTACACACACTACCTTTGGGTGACCCCGGTGGCGTTGTTGACAAGGGCGGAAGATGAGCTCTAAAGCCGCGTACACCGTGCACGGCTCCACAATATCACAATGTTTAATCTTCGCCTCAGTGGCGTACCAACTTGTTTTTGAGTGTGTGTGTGTGTGTGGGGGGGGGGGGGCAAACCAGACCCCCCCCCCCCCGGGGTGGCACATTTTTACTAGTGATATGGGCCGAACCTTTGCCGAATCGAAAATTCGGCGGCGAATTTTGGGACTCGGCGGAGCCAAACATTTGCCGAACTTTCCTAAAGATTCGGCAAAGATACGGCAAAAATACACCATTACCAGACTTGACGTTGATATTCAGTTATTCTAGCTGTTTTCACAAAGGTCAAAAAGAGACGTCACGACTGGGGGGCTATGTTGCACGTTTTGGACTCCCAGGAGACTAGGGAGAAGGAAGTGACGTAGGTGTGAATGAACGTATCTTATCAAACATTTTAGTGAAAAACCCGAGACTGAGGTAAAAAAGACAACGACAAGGAAGAGAAGGAGAACGTCTCAAATCTTATCAACACCACGCATCGCGGAAACTCACCTTCTTTTTCTTTGTTTTCTTCTGCAGATACCGTCATCAGCAACTCCACCAATCAACATCCAAAGAGCGTTGTTGACGTCACTTCCTTCTCCCTAGTCTCCTGGGAGTCCAAAACGTGCAACATAGCCCCCCTGGTGTCAATGCGGGGTAATACACCTGACAAGCTTGCAATTTCACGCGCTGCCCACACGAGCGACACGCGCTTGGTGGACAAAGGATCCTAGTATGACGTCACGAATGGCCGGAGGTTATTCGGGTTTTCTCGCGCTTAGTTACACCTTCGAGCAAAACGAATCCATAGATTCACGAGATAAAAATTCGTCAGAATTCATTTTCAAATATATATATATATATATATATATATATATATATATATATATATATTTAAGAAGTGTTTCAGGTTCTTTTTAGCCTGAGACTGCAGCCAATGCCACAAGCACGAGAGAACGAGGTCGCTGCTTTCAAAAGTGTTTCTACAAAGGGAAATAAACTATTCGTTAGGTGTTTATACAGGATGAGTTTAGTCTGCCAGAACATGGCGACATTGTTACCCACTGTAGATGCCAAATTTAGCCAGTGCAGTACAACCGCTAGCACGGTGTCTTTAACGTGCACCATGCAGTAGTGATACATGACTGCACGGCGGTACGATGCTCATCCAGATCGAAACGGGGAGTGGTAGGGATTTAACCCAGAATCCCAGGGTTCTGCAGCGCGAGCGTTCGCTCAACGTGCTCCGAGCTGGTGTGCGCTAGCCCGCTCGTCCACCATTGTTGTTGTTGTTGTTGTTGTATTGTAAATTACGGGAAAGGGGGAAATGCCCTTGCAGAAATGTTATTCTCCCACGACGGGGAAAAGACTCGCACGGACGGGGGAGAAAAAGGTTGAAGAGGAAAGGTGGTGGGTGGGCGAGAAGATTTTGGCGATGCGTGCAAGGGGCTTCTAATAGCTAACTGCATTGGACTGAGGAAATGTGTTTTGTAGGCGTACGTTAGATGTCGCCTGCCGGGTCTGTTTACCTATACGTTAATGTAGACACGAACAAAAAAAAAACAAAAGAACACACTCCCGTCAGCACGAGGTTTGTCGGGGAACTGTTTCACTGGAGTCGTACATCGGCATCCACATGGTGGCTATAGTCTGGCGCGTTCAGTTCAGTCGATGTTGTCGCTCATGAAGATGTTCGGGCTACGTCAAAAGTCTCAGCGTGACGGGCGCCAAGATCAGAGCCGCGTTGCGAGGTTACTCCCTTGAAAGAACTCTAGCGGGGCTTTGGAAGTAAGCTCGACGTGTCGCTTTCCTCCAGTCGGGAAGGTTAGCTGGTGGTACGTCATATCCGCTGCCTTAGAAGTGTGTAGAATGTTGTGAGGTGTGACTGTGGCGCTGTCATATTTTGGACATGTCCAGAGTACGTGTTCTGTGTCCTCTGGAATTTTGCGAATGTCGCAATTGGGATCTATTGTTTGTGAAATCTTGTTAAGGGTCTTTCTTGCGAAGGGACATCGAGCTCGTAAACAGTGAAGGAGGCAAGAGTCTTTTCGTTTGAGCTTGGACTCCGAGACGAGAGGAGGGGGATTACCCACGGCGACACCGCTATGGGGGTGTCGCATCCTCGCAATCATATGTAAAAGTCGTCTGGCCTCGCTGAAACTTGGAATCAAAAATCTTGAAAAGTCCTGACGATGAGCCTCAGCGGCAAGAAAATCGGCTTTTTCGTTGCCTTTAATGCCGCAGTGGGAATGAATCCACTCAAAGGCCAGACGCCATCTTTTCGTTTCAGGTTTGCGGGCTATATGGGCAGCCCTTGTGCCAGGGGTGAAGCGTTCTTCATATTTTTTTAAGTGGCAAAGGGCACTGCGAGAATCTGCAAGAATTACAGCCCATCCAGGCTTTAGCTCTATTAACGCCTCAAGAGCCTTACAAATGGCTACCAACTCAGCCGTCGTAAATGTAGTCCAAAAGTTCAGCCTCCCAGCCTGATGCACTCCAATCGATGGAATCACGAAGGCTAGTGTGGACGTCGCCATCTCGGGGATGGTTGACCCGTCTGTGAAAGCGTGCAACCAGTTGTTATACCTTCTGTCGATCTCGTCTACAGCGATCGATCGAGCCACGCAGGAAGATATCGATATTTTTTGCTGTAGACATGGGAGGGTACCCGTGATGTCCAACGGTGGGAGAGTAGTGTGTGGTGGCGGTGGTGGGAAGTGTCATTTAGGGGGTCCAATCTGGAGCTTAAATTCCGCTACAATCATTCCAAGGTGGGATAGTGGTCTGGAAAGAAGCTTGAGCTGGTAGGATGCTGCTGAGGGGGATTCATGCAGTCGTACAACATGCCGCATTGCTCGTTCCCTTGCAGGAAGCGAGATGGCAGTTGCCCGTGTCTTCACAAGTGTAGCCACATTTTCTGAAAACCGTGGAAGCCCATTACAAAATCTCAGAGAACATCGGTGGAATCGTTCCAGCTGTTGCATTTGAGGTCTCCCTATTTGCAAGAGTGGTGCAGCATGTAATATCCGTGAAAGGATGAGTCCCCGGTACAGTGCTAGGAGGCCTCGTGGAGATGTTTCGAAGGTTTTTCGACGAAAGCTTCGTATGATGTGGATGAGGTGATGGCATTGCGTGAAGAGGCGGTTTGCTTCGGGGCGCCAGGTTACATGATTGTCTAGCAGGACACCGAAATATCGGTGAGTTGTGACTTGCAGTAAAGGTGTGTTGTTGATTTTCGGCGCATCAGCAACGGATCTGCTAGGGGCGCTGTTAGGACGATAACACAAGAAAGCCCTCACAAAGCGAGCACTTGCGCTAGAAATGCACGTCTCAAAGCGAGGAGCACAGGTTAGCTCGCGCTAGTAGCTTTGGCTGAAGTCTCAGCTTAATGGCGAACAAGGAATAGTTGATAGTTTATTTTCTTACGGCAAAAAATAGGCTCCTCTAATAACGTTTGAAGACCTTTAGATTGTCGCATGCATTAATTAATTAAGAATGGTGCAGCAGTAAGGGCGGTAGCGTGCGCCACCTGGCAGGCAAACGATCGACTAGGCTAGACTTGGCTTGGCTTAAGGGCGTGACGCCTTCACAGTTCCCATAATGTGCCGGAGCGAACAGTGGTGGTGATAGCGTTTCCACAAAAGTAAATTAGTTAGATTTCCGGACGATGCTGTGATGCGGTCACACTGTGTGGCTGATAACATGTTGTCAATTAGCTAGCCCCATATCTCTCAAGTTGGCTGCATATTTGTTTATACTCTGTTTCACCTTATGATGTACCGCAGGAAAGGCTACAAGCGCGAGCTCCTTGCTCTAGGGCACATCTCGGCGGCACAAGCTCTCGTGCGTTAAGAGCAGCACCCAACGCTACGAGCTCGCGCTTCTAGCCTTCTCTGCGGTAGAACATAAGGTGAAACGGAGTATAGTGACTGGTATTTCAATATTAAATAAAAAAATACCATGCATCTAGATTTAGCACGTATCTAAAAATATGGTTATAAAAACATTATCCACTGACATGGTACATATAGTTAAAATATGATAGCTATATATCGCTTGCTCCGTAAAACAGTATTTCCAATGCGACAAACGATCTTCGCCTTCCTATATAAAAAGAGGTGCCGTCGTTTTTTATTCATTTTACTGAAGTTAAACGTACGAATTCAAGGGTGAATAATATCAGTATGTATTCCGCCTCCACACGATTGCATCCCATATCTGACGTGTCACTTTTTTTTTTTTGCGGCCAAACACATTGTTCAGACTACCCAAGAAACGAAAACTTAAAAGGATATTACGGCGTAGGTCTTTAACAATTCGCGCAGTTGCGAGATGCGTCGCCTTCGCACAAAAATAAACTAGATTTACTCGCCGCATCGTTGGCAAATGCTTCTGTTCCACCCAGAAGAATTACCGCCGTTTTAATTACATCGCCATTATTCAGAAAAGGAAACGTAGCACCGACATGAAAGATGCAGCTATCCAACGAGAAAGAGAGGGAGTCTAAGAGCGGAGAGCCGGTGAGAAGTTCGCAATCCACGCAGTGACACACACACTTCCCAAGACGCGCCGAAACTTCCGCTCTTAAAACTAACAAAACATTCCTTCCCCCTTCCCCCCCCCCCCAAAAAAAAATAACAACTAAACACGCAATCTTAAGCGCTTTTTCCTCGAAGAAGGCGTTAATTTAGAACGCCGCGTCCTTAATAGGTCCTTTATAAATCTTGCCCAGCTCTACCGTCCACGTCATTTCAATTATTGTTTTTTTGTTTTTTTTTTCCCCGACTTCATCATTATGTTTTTCCGTGTCTTTCCTTGACTGCCTCCCGGAATAAACTGCGCGTCTTTCTCTTCTCTTTTTTGTTTTTGTTCTTAGGGCAACAACTGTTATTGGCGAGGTTTCGCAGCTGATCCCGAGGAATGTTACGCGTAGTGTCGTCGCCCGCTAAAATAAAGCGGGAAAGGCTTCCAACTAAATTTAGCGGAAAGCCTCACGTGACAGAGATTTCTCGCTGGACCTTGCGGGGACAGTGACGTCGTATTTACAAGACGTCATATCTCGAGATTTTACGTGACGTCGCAACTTCTCGGCTAAATATAGCGGGGAAACGTTTGCCCCCGAATTCAGCGGATAAACCTCTCCGCTAAATTTAGATACTTTCGACTAAACTTGGCAGAAAAATTCGTTCCGATAAATGTAGCGGGTAACGCAGCATCACGTGAAACTATGGTCACGTGACATTTTGACGTCACATTGCTGTAACGTCACAAATTCACGTAATGAAGCGTCACCTTATGGTGTCACGTGATGTCGGAAGTTTCCCGAAAGATTACTTCACCTCATGTCCGGGGCGCAGCAGGAAACGGGCAACTTGTTTTTCATTTCTGCTGTTTGTGAAGCCCGAGTCCCACTAGAGCGACAAACAGAGATAACAGACACCGAAGAGCCTCAAACCCATGCATCATAGACGCGAAGGTATCTCTGGCATTAGCCTCCCCTATACTCACAAACCCTGGCAGTTCTACGACGGAGCCATAGAGTGCCCGGGCTCAGATTTGGAGCGCGAGAATCTAATAGCACAGAGCATTTTTGGGGAACCTGGATGTCAGCAGGCAGCTTTTGCAGCGGCGAGGATCCGAAACATGGTTTTCAAACCCAACGAGAAAAGAAGCGGTAGTCCGAGGAACGCGAGAAGCAGGAGCGGACATTCCATCGCTCGGGACAAGTGTGCTTCGTCGTCTCGCCGCAGCGGGGCGCCTGTTGTGTGCCACTCTATCCTTTTCACTTTCGGCGGCACGCATCGTGGCGATCTGCCCAGGCTTTGTTAGTATACACCAACTCATCTCTGTTACGTCACGGCGCGGCGGTGGCGTGTCGGACGCACTTCCGGTCTGGGGCTGTGGGCGGATGTCTCCATATGAGACGTGTATTCCTGCGTTGTTTTGAAAGGAACGAGACAAAAAATGACCGCATCTCCACGTGGTGAATGATGTTGATTGGGGCGAAGCTCTGGTGTTGCTGATGATACTGATTTTATTGTTCATAGGTAGTGATGATGGTGCTGATTTTTTTTTATTGCTCATAGGTAGTGCTCAGTTCCGGGTTGCGTTTCGACTTCGTTATTACTTGCGTTACTATTACGTTATAATCATGCAGAGCCATGCATGCAAAGTTTAACGCGATTATATACGCGTTTGACCGCAGCGCCCTCTCCTGTATAGGTGTCGAGCGGCTACATGCAACATTTCATCCATGACATCCCCAGCTCGTGAGTTACTAATACATCTCAGAGCCCCCTACTCGTCCCGCAGTCATGGCCGAGTGTTTAAGGCGATAGACTAGAAATCTATTGGGGTCTCCCCGCACAGGTTCGAATCCTGTCGACTGCGCAAACATTTTTGTTTTTTTCTTTTTTTGTGAGCACGGACGCCGGACGGACGGACGGACAAGGCTAGACCCTAAGGAGCTTCGCCCCTAAAGCCTGCCTTCTCGTCAAAACGCCGCGACTGGGGTTGTACCAAAAGAGTCGAGAAAAGTTTGAAGGTCAGTTTTCATGCGCTTGGTTCGTCCGAGGACGTGGAAATGTGCCGAGAAAAGGGAAAACCAGACGCCGTCCTACCACGACTGCTTGGGCGGGAAGCACCTTGGGTTGATTTCACGGATACTTGTGGTCGTCAGATTTATTTTTTTGTTCCAACATGAACGCCGGAAAACCGTCAAGTTGTAAGGACCACCTGCGGACTACGCTCAGTGCGCCTTCAAGTTCAAGCAGCCACGTGATCGTTCGAACTGTCGTCTGCTCTTTCAAACGTTTCTGCTTGTCGTCTGCTCTTTTAGACGACACCGTCCCGTAGACCAAATGTTGGCCCGGTACTTACGATAAGAGGTAAGTGCAAGCTTCAAAAGACTTAGGTTTGAAGGTTGGTCAGCAGGCTCGATGTAAACAGTAGATACAAGGAGACGTTGATCATTGTTACCAGTGGCCATCACAGACTTGTTATGTCTGATTCACTTGGTCCGATTCTGCTTGCGATTTTCAGTATCGACGTCGACCATCTCAGCTACGGTTCACGCTTTTGCAGCCCGAGCGACGTCGCGACTGAAAATTGCGAGGGAAAACTCGTCATGCGAATCAGGCATTAGCGTACATTCTGAGGCGTCCACGCGGAATGAATCGCCGCATGTCACATTATTCACGCGAAGTTTTGCGGTGTAACGAGCCTCGGTAATTTCGCTGAGGCCGCTCAAGTAGTCAGACATTGCCAGGAAGACGCAGAATCAACAATTCGAACGCGAAAAAGGGCAGGGAGACTCACACCGACGCCGACAACATCGCATTTCAATGGTTTGTTTATGGGCGACGGCGAGCTTCTTGCCCACACTCCATCGTGCATGCGCGGCGCCGGTGGCGTCCGCTAGGGGCGCTCCGGTTTGTTTGTAAACATGAGTTGGTGTATTGGCGACGTGCGCGATCGAAAGCGTCGCGGTGGTCGGCCTTCCATGATTGGCCAAATGCTGACTATGACGTCAGCAAAGGAGTTCTCATGGACGGAAATAAGAGGAACGTGTGGACTTCAATTTTGACGGTGTTGACAGTGTTAGTTCAAGAACGCTACGATTTCAAGCTTCCGCCATGCTAATTACAAACACCATCGAACTTGTTGTTCGCAATGTAATGACGTTACGAATGGTAACCATACGAGGGCGCCACCGAAACACCTCGGCGCTATTAGAGGAGGCTATGCTCTGGCAGGCTTGCACCCACTCCTGCTCACTTCACGAGCACCGAGAGTAGAAACCTACGAAAGGTACTATCGCGGGAATGCTGCACGTGTTTGATCTATGGTTTGAGGCTTGTCGGTGTCTTTTGTGTCTGTTTGTCGCTTTAGGGGGACTGGGGCATAAAGCGTTTCGGAGGCGACGTACAAAAACACGACAACAACTAAAGTAAAAAAACAAAAGAGGGCGATCGGTGGCCGAGTAAGCTCGCGCAGACAAGCTCGGAGCACGTGGAGCGAAACCTCGCGCGGCAGAACCCAGGGATCCTGGGCTCAATCCCCGCTCCCTGCTCGTTTCGGTCTCGATGAGCGTCGTACCGGCGTTCGGTCGTGTATCACCGCTGCGTGGTGCACGTTAACGATCCCAGGCTAGCGGTTGTACTGCACTGGCTAAATTGCTCATCTACAGCCGAGAAACCATTGGGGCTGACTAACTTCAGGCTGTTAAGCGTACACACAAAAACGCAAGAACAGAAGAAAAGATTTTCGAGGAACGATCGTTGGAGGGCTCGCCGAGCGCGGCAAGGTTAGCCTGGGACTTCTGGAAGGTTTAAGCCTCTTCGGTACACAGAACCGAACGTCCAATGCTAAACAACAACGTTTTTTTTTTCTTTGTTTTTTTTTGCGCGGCGCTTGCTTAGCGCTTGTCCGCTCTGGAAGGAATTGGAAGCCCCCTATCACTCTAATCCTCTTCTGGTCCTGCAGCCAGCGGAGCCCCTATTAGCCCCGTGAAGTCTGCGTGGCGCCCCCCTACGGCGAACCGGGGTGACGTCACGGCGAGGATAGAATTTTCCCCGACTCGCCCCGTTCGCCCTGTGGAGGCTATGCGACGTTAGCCGTCGGCGCGCTCGTTTATATTTAATTATTTTTGTGCGTGTTTTTCGTAGGAAGTGTAAATTTTCATATGTGGCTTTATTGAGGCATGGCATGTAACTGCAGGCGAAACTTCAACCAACAATTCAGTCATGGTTGACAGGGAAGGCAACGCATGAATCGCAGATGATATATGAAAATGAAGAATTATGGCCACAATTGCACGATCATCTCTATAGATTTACATCTCACACAATCAATGCTGCTGATGGGCTGATGAATTAACAGGTTATGTTTACTACTTCGTTTTTTTTTTGTATCTCTCTTTTTAAACAAAAACACCGAAACAGAAAAGCTGCATTTTGCTCGAGTAACATGTTCTGGGACATGGAGAGGCAATCACAGGTGAGGCAGCACAAGTACAGGGGCAAAGTAAAGAAAAAATAAACATTTATTTATATACATTGCTCGCATTTGACCTTTGCTGGATTCGGATAGTATTTCAATGGACTCCACCAGTGGAACCTGTGGACTTGTTTATATCATCCCTCAAGACAAGTAATGTACGACAAACGTAAGCGAAGGTGTCTCGCCCATTATTAGTCCCTTAGGGTCTAAAACTGAGATTTCAGCTAAATCAAACTGATCTGACGCTAAAATACCAGAAGCTTTTCTCACGCAAACTGTCACCCTTCGCAGATCCCACATTTTCTGCTACTAGTGCTGCATGAACCACTGGACAGCCATTCGAATGCTCGCTGTTCCTTCCGTTTTTCTCTGTCGTCAGAGAGTCCAGCGGTAGGGAGTTTGGAGTCTGAGGAAGCTTTTGGGAACCTGCAGCAGTGTCTCTTTTAATTGGAAATGACAATTCAAACTAAACGGGGTATTTCTCGTATATAAAAGGCTGGAATAAAGAAAGAATGTCAGGAAGAAGTATAAACATTCCGAATTACGGTACTGTTGCTGTGCATATTTTTTGAAGTTCAATACATCTCATACAGGCGACTGGGGCAATTCGGCCGTTTTCCTGCTACCATACAAACAAATTTCCAGTAGTTGTGCATCTTCTAAAAAATAAAACATGCCTGGATACGTGTCCGAACTATATAATTAATTCACGAAGAAGCTACATTGATGTAAAACAACCCTGTTTTATGAGCAGTTCAAAGGTCTTCAGACCCATGGCTTTTAAAACATCTCCAAACGAGCGCAAGCAGGGTGGCACGCTCAGAGTCGGGGTAGCGAACTAATTTGCCGACCGCACAAATTCCTTCGATATAAATACCATTTGAAATGCCTGCAATGCGGGATGTAATATTCTCCTAACTCATGCACATGCAAGGAACAGAATTCCAGCGTCTGAAAGACTTACGCCGCCGCTTCACTGACCCTTCGCACGATTTTCTTGTGCCGTGTGGACCGACGGCGACGTTCATCGACGGAATTGCCTCCGCCGATAGCTTTCGTGATTTTAAACCCAATTATAAGGGTAAAAGTGACAAGCACGCTTATAAAAAGTACGGAAACACGTCGGTATCGGCCTATCCCAGCGTCTTGTACACCAGGTAAGCGACGTCCCACTCGTCGAACTGCTTGCGGCGCACAATACAACGACCGAACCAGGAAACCAAGGCAGGGAAGCGAGCCGGATGCGAGATCGCGAAGCGGAGTCCTTCCCCTGACGTCACGGTACACCTCACCCAATCAGGGTGCGGCGACCGCAGCGACGCTTGTGTTCGCTCTCGGTGCTATAGCGTTCGCCTCGAAGTCGGGAACAACCTATACTCTGATTCACCTTATGATGAAGCGAAGCGGACGTTGCAATCCAATGCAGCGTGTGTACCACGTGAACTCCGAGATAAAAAAAAAGGGCGACACGCGGGGCCAACACCTCTTCAACTACATACAGTTCACGGGAAGTCCACGCTGCGATTCGATGGGACCGATGAAAACAGCGTCCCAAAGTGTATCGCCACGGCCCCTGCCGTCTTCGTGCGTTTGCTATACTGTCGAGACCGGTTATAACGAAGTCAACGGAAATCGGAAATCACCTCAAAATATAAAAATATGGTATTCTTATTCTGTTCTGTCATCTCCCCTTTTACCTGAAGAAGACCGTTTGGTTGAAACGTTGTTTCCCTCCTTTCCTCTGGCACTTATCTTTCGCTTCATATTCCTACTAATTTCGTTGTAACCGACTTCGTTATAACCGGCTGAACCAATCACACACAGTGAATGCGGCTCGATCCTGCGCCTGTTGTTATCTGCGTGATTAGTGTAGCCGATGATACAGCGAACGGACGAAGACGACGAGGGCCGCGGCGATGCACTTTGGGGGTACTGTTTTGATTGGCCCCGTCGGATGGCATCGCCGGCTGCGCTAGGCCTTAATGTGATACCGGAGTTTAGATAACAAATACCGTAATTCGCTGAGTTTTTAGCGTAACCTAATGAGTCAAACGCGGAGCGCGGATTGGGTACGAGTGTTTGCAAGAGCCTTGGGCAGAGACTCGTATTCAATCCGAGAGTACACGAGTCTTATCCGAACACCGATCCTGAGCTCTCATGTCCAGTCCCCGCTCCGCCTTTGCCTCTTTAGATGACGTCGAAAATTCGAAAAAAATTCAGCACTATACGGGTTTTGGTTTTTAGGGGTGTTGGGGGGGGGGGGGGGGGGGCACAGTCACGTGGTACGTTCACGGCGCTGGATTGGCTACGATGGGTCGTAGCGTCCGCTGCGGTCCATAGTAGGATGAAATGAGGAATAGGTCGTGCTGCAGCAACTAAAACATGTACAGGAGTCTATTCGCGACTCAAGAAAACTATAAGGGGAGCGCTGTTCAGGCGAAATGGCGGACGAAAGGAGGTCATTTTCGTCGTTGAGCGCGCAAATCAAAATAAATTTATTTCACAGCAGCGTGAAATCGGTGGTACATATGAGAGCAAAGCGATTTTTCGGCAGTAGAAACCTTCTTCTAGTCAGTGCGTAGGAATGACACGGGGGAAGCATAAAAATAATTACTAGAAACGATGTTTTCCTTTGTGCTGCCTACGAGAAGCAAGCAGCGATAGCAGACGACAGAGTCCAAACAACGTCCTCTCTTAAAGGGCCCATGAAACGATTTTAACATCGAGAGAACGTGCACCTTATTACCCTTTTTTTGTTTACTTTAGCACAAGGACCATAAAACACGACCACTTCTCTCGAAATGTCGCGAATGCGCTGCGTAACCGCAAAAACAGAAAGGAACTATTTCTTGACTTGACTTCACGTACGGCGGCCATAGGAACTAATTTTGTGACGTCACGGCGCGTGCGGTTATTGAGATCGCTTTTGAACAAGTATATTCTCCGTTTAATGGTAACGTTTAGAAATGATTTCGTTCCAACATAAACAAATGAATCGAAAGTTTTATATTCTTGTTCAGTACACGAAGTTTTCGCAGCGCCATCTATCCGGAGTAAGTCAAAGCATCCCCTCCCCGCTGCTCCGCTGCCTAGCAACGTTGTCTGGCTGCTACCGGACGAGCCGTGTGATCAACGCGATATCAAAACCACGTTTCGGCAGCTGCGTGGTTCGTTTTCTTTCTCGTGCGCCCAGTTCGCCTGCCTGCAACTATACTCCATTTCACCTTCTGTTGTACCGCAGCGAAGGCTAGAAGCGCGAGCTCAATGCGTTGGCTGCTGCCCTTGGTGCACGAGAGCTTGTGCCGCCGAGGTGCACCATAGAGCAAGGAGCTCGCGCTTGTAGCCTTTCGTGCGGTACAACAGAAGGTGAAACTAGGGTGCCTCAATGTCCTTCTGTTAAGGGTGATGCCACCCTTTGTAGTACCCGATGCCGACAGCACGCGCTCACGGGGAAAATACAAAGAAATCGACGAAAACAAAATGTCGACATAGCACAGTCAGCGCCACAAGCGCGTGCAGGGACACGCTCTTGCACGCGCTTCATAACAAAAAAAGAAAGATAAAAGTGTGGGACAAAATGGCGAGATGTCTCCACCCTAAGCAAAGCGCACATGAAGGCACCCTAGGTGAAACTAGAGCCACTAAATGAGCTGGGTGAAACGGTTGCAAGCAAAGCGACTGGCCGCCGCCATTTCTCTGCTCGTGCGGGAAAGCCCATGCAATTTCAAGCTTGCCAGAGCTATCTTCACGCGCACGTTACACGTGCTTGAACGCCTGGGGCACCAGTCGTGATGCCATGCTTGCATATAGCTGTGTGCGCGACTGCTGAGCGCGTGCTGATGGCTAGCTTCCAGGGTACTTTTGCAACGTGCATTCCACACCGTCAAAATGGCCGGTCTTAGCGGCCTATTAATGGGGGCTCGTTCTGAACATGCGCTCTAGAGTAGCGACGTCCACAGTGCTAAGGAGAGGACAAGACCGGAAGCCGCGTACCCCGCGGCGCGTCATGCAGACGTGACCCGGGAAACATTGTATGAGTTGAGGGGCATCCCCAAACGCCATCTTATTTGGCCGGAAGTCAAAAATCGTTTCATGGGTCCTTTAAGCTTCTCGGCGTTAGCGCTACGCGGCGTCGATTTTGCTGGAGTTGCCGATAGGGACGCGCAATCCTTAGCATATACGGGCTAGCATTTTTATGTTCATGCTTCTTGTGTGTGTGTGCGGACGTTCAATGGTTTTCCTCTTTTTTTTTGGGGGGGGGGAGGGGGGGGGGTTGTATGTGTGTTTGTTATGAGAGAAATGGGTTGATTGATTTTTCGGGTGCCTTCACAAGCGGGCCGACTTGTCAGTTTTTTCTTCTTTTTTAGTGTGTGTGTGTGTGTGAGAGAGAGAGAGAGACACAAAGCAAGCTCGGAAGGCGGAGGTTCGGAAAAGACAGGTCATTAGTTTTCGAAGTAATCTGTTTTCTTTTTTTTTTATTTCTTATTATTATCAGTGGCGCTCATTTCGCCGACGAGAAATGAAATACCTGAACGTCTTTCCTTCCATATCGCTCCTTGAAACGCTAGCCGTTTAATACCAAGAAAATGTGTATGCCGCTTACAAGCCTTTGCTATCATGAGTCCGCAACTCTTGAGTTTGAAACTTTATCAAACAGCGATCGCGATTTCCAAGTACTTTCTCGTCCACGTATGGTTAAAAAAAATCCGCGATAAGTCTGACAAATTGTGTCTTGACAGAATTCTACTAAAAGGAGTTGTCTAAGTAAAGTTGATGTGAGCGAAACAAATACGGGCAACGGGCTGTCTCTTTTTATTTGATTATCGAGGAGAATTAATCGAACCAATTTGTTTCTTTTTGTTTGATGTACAGCTCGGAACGCTCGCACCTTCATATAAAGGTATAGTCCGTAACTCGAAGCATGCTTTGCATTGCAGATGAACAAATAAACACATCACCGGAAGTCTACTGGGGCACGAAGCACTTTGGCGCTCTCGTAATATGAACTCATGCCGAGCGCGCGGTGAATAATCGGCATTAGGTGGTACTAGAGTTTTTCTATTAGCCCCGTGCGTGACCGAAAGCGTCGCTGTGGTCGGCCTTCCACGATTGGCCGAACATTGACTATGACGTCAGAAAGGGGATTTTCATCGACGGAAATAAGAGGAATGAAAGAACTTTAATTTTGACGGTGTTGGCAGTGTTCCTTTGAGAGCGCAATGATTTCAAGCTTCCACCATGCTAATAAGAAACACCATCGAACTTGTTGTTTGCAAGGTAATGACGTCACAAAGGGGAACCACAGGAGGGCGCCACCAAAACTTCTCGCCGCTAATAGGCTCTCTACGGGATCCAGAGTTGCGCGTCTGTTTTCCACGTGCCGCCGCGCCGCTATTCGCCGAGATCCGATCACGTGAGGATCCGGATCAAATGCCGTGCAGGAAAGTAGACGTTGCACGCGCCCCGACAGTATGTTCACCTGCTTTTGAGCGCGCCGCGCGCCTCGAACGCGCGGCGCCGCTATTTGCCGAATGCAGTCACGTGAGGAGCAGGATCAACATGTCATGCAGAAAAAACGGCGCTACGCGGATGAACGCGCTACTCTTGCTCCCGTAGGGAGCCTATATAGGAACACCGCAGCGCAGGCTAGAAGTGCGAGCTCATACCATTGGCAGCTGCCCTTAATGTGCGAGAGCTTGTGCCGCCGAGATGTGCCCCAGAGCAAGGAGCTCGCGCTTGTAGCCTTTCCTGCGGCACATCATGATTCATAAGGTGAAACAGAGTATAGGTGGCACAGAAGGCACCCAGGTGGTACCAAGGGTTGAACCACACCGAGAAAGCCAGCAGGAGGAGCCCCGCCTCCAGTTCGCGCTTGTCACTCTCCGTGACAAGCGCGACCTGGAGGAAACGCAGGCGCTCGGTTTTTATCCTGCGTCCCATCCGACTGTGCATGCGACGTTGAAACCACTCAGTGTTTTTCGTTTATTGCTCTTAGCTAAAATTGCATGAGGGGCTGCGAGCTCGAAATCTCGTCACGAGGCAGCTGGCAGGGGGAACGATCGCGCGCATAACAGAAGTGAGTGTGTATACAGGACAGGAGAAGTAGTACACTCACGTGCTTCGGAGGAAACCGACAGACGCAATGTGCTGGTGTGAAACAACTGCTACCGCAAGGGACGCGAGATATGGCTAAAGGCCGGTTCAGACATTAGCGTTTGACTGCGTTGCGTCCGCCTGCGTCTTTTGCAAAGATACAATGATAATCCCCTTATAATGGCAGCTTGCGCCGTTTCGAGCGGACGCAGTGTGGATAAGCGCAAGCAAACGCAGATGTCTGAAGCGCGTCTTACACTCACGGGTTACCTTCGGCCGTTTTTTTTTTTTTTTTTTTTTTTTGCAGGCGTTGTTTTTAAAATCTGATGAGAGGTGTTTCAAATAATACATTCTCTGTTACCACTACCCTTGCGACGGTGGTGCGTGAAATATCATAATGATAGACAGTGCGACTCCGGCTTAAGGGCTCACCAAAGTCACGCGCCTAGAAGAGTTGAAAGAAGCATTTTTTCTAATTCAAATCACAGGTGCGAGATCAGGTTAAGAGTTTACAAACTCATCACAGAAACCCGCGCATACTGTTCCTGCCTGATTACCCACGGAACCCTCGCAGTTGTTGGCTGTTGTTTCAGTCGTGAACCCAGTTTATTTTTTAAAGACGCCTAAATTGTTAAAGGGTGGTATGTATGTAGGTAGATAAAGATAAAAGTCTAGAACTGTTTAAAAATGTGCATCCAAACCTATTTCCACGTTCATTACTGGTATTATTCGCAGCAACAAGCTTGACATCAACCATCAAAAATAATGTTCACGAAGTTTATAACAAACACTTGTCCACATTTTTTCACATGTCCACAGCCAGAAAAGTCCTACTACAACCTGTTTGCTTTTGACTCAGGTGGTCTTGTGGAATTAGGGATACAAATATTGCGGGGTTTGGCATGGAACAACTTCAGGATATACAAGTTAACTATCTACAGCAAATAGTCCGGTTCATAATGTTACTAAATGCTTACAAACTAACTAAAAACAGTATTAGACAAAATATCAAAATACTCTCCCAGACTAGCGTAATATATATAGTCAGCTACACTATAGCGGCACCTGAACCTTCTAAGGCGAGGTTTGTGCTCTTCGAGCAAAGGGCAACTTGCCAAAAATGTCGTTAGGACTTAGTCCTCAGAGCGAAGACACGCTACTTGTGGTGGGACGGACCAGATTGAAAAATTCACAAAACAAAAATATCAAAATGCTCTTCCGGAATATGATACTAAGAATATGCAGTTGCGTGATAGGTGAAAATGACACCCTCGTCGGCAAATTTTTGTGGCTTCCTGAGCCTGGGGAAACTGCACAAAAAAAAAAAACAAAAAAAAATCATTCGGACTTAGTTGCCCCAGCGTAGGGAGGCGACTTGTGGTACAAAGGAGGAGATTGAAAAAACACATAAAAAATATTATTATCAACATAAAACTGTTCTCCTCGAATATGATACTATACGTAACTAGCTACGCCATAGAGGAAAATAAATCTCCTCAGGTGATTTTTGTGGCTTCCTGAGGCAGGGGCAAAAACCCAGAAAAAGTTCGGACTTTGTTCCCAAAACAAAGATACGCAACTTTTTGCGAGAGACCAGATTGAAAAAAAAAAAAAAAATTACAGAAAAATACTTATTATAAAATAAAATTGTTCTTTTGGAATATAATACTAGACATAACCAACAATGTGATACGTTAAAATGTAACCCTTTTAGGCAATTATGGTGGCATCCGGAGCCAGAGGCAACTGCCCAAAACAAGTTCGGACTTAGTCGCTACAGGGAAGAGACGCAACGTTTGTTGCGAGAGTCCAGATCAAAAAACAAAAATTCACGAAATATTAAAATAAATTTAGAATTGTTCCTTTAGAATGTGATAATAGACATTACCAGCTACGCCACAAAAAGAAATTTAATCTCCTCAGGAGAGAGAAATTTTGGGGGTTTATGTCGCAATAGCTTCGAGGCCATCTGCGCCAAACTAATTGAAGGCATCATTGTTCTATAAAACGGGTTTTACAAACGGATAACCAAAAAGCTAGAATCGATGTAAAAGGCAAACACTACTAAGAAATTCTATTACTTCTAAATTCTATACCTTCTGGGAGGATTTTCTCCCAGAAGGAGAGCAGGATGAAATGGGATATGATGTTGAAAAAATTCAGGGAAATGAATGCGGCGCTTGGGCTCAAGGCCGGGACACAACCACAAGATATGCAAAACAGTGAGCCTATCACCACATTGATCGCAGACTGGAGGATCTCCTCCCGAAAGCAGATACCTATGGGTTATAAAAGAGTGTCCGATTCTCAGACGGCACAACAGCGTTTCATGAAGTCGACTCTTGCATGAAGAGCTTGAATTTGTTCTGCGCTGCTAAGGTTTACGAACTTGGACAAAGGAGACTAGAAGGACTACACATACACACGAAGGCGCAACTAACAACTGGTTTATTTTTCCTTCCACACCATGGATGAAAGAAAAAACACATAGAAAAGAAAAAGAACAAAGGGAAAGACATAAACAGATCCAAAACAGTCATGCAAGGGTCATCTCAAGATTAGATATTGACTGCGGCGGCCCTTACACTTGCCCGCTACTCATCATGATGCGGCATCTTTTTTAGCAAGTCTATTCCTTTTTTGTTAAGGAAAACCGACGGTTCACTGACACACGTTCCGTGCTTCCCTGACTTCATGAAAAAGGCCTCCATAATTTCTCGTTTCGTCCTTTCACTCGATCTTTCCAAGATAGACGTTGATCCAAATAAAGCATCGCAGGGGCATCTACTACAATGTGCTGCCAGATTCCCAGGGGCTTGCAACTGCTCACACGCATATTTGTGTTCCCGTAGCCTCTCATTTAAACACCTACCCGTTTGGCCTATATAAGATTTTCCGCACGATAAAGGTATTTTGTAGACCACGCCTTCAACGCACTCTACAAACTTGCTCCGGTGTTGTACTTGACACCTCACTTCGCCCCTCGCTTGAGCTCCAGATTTATTGACCTTTTGACACAAACCTTTAGCTTATGAGGGGCAGATAACGCTACACGGACGTCGTGTTTTGCTGCGACCTTTTTGAGCCTATGCGAGATATTGTGGATGTAGGGCAGAACTACTACGGGTTTCTTTTCCTCCAACCTATCCTTGGTTTTGCCGTTGTCTTTCAATTTGTTTAGACATATTTCTGCTACCGTTACCAGAAGTGTTTTTGGAAAGCCACTTCCTTCCAACCGGTCAATCTGCCTTCTCAGGCCTTCATTCACCCTGTGGTGGCACGATTTTCCCAAGGCCTGCGACAAGCACCCTGAGGCGACACTTCTCTTCACTAGCTTAGTGTGGGCGGAGTCATAAGGTAAAATTCCCTTCTCCCCTCTCGTCCTGTACATCCAACATGTATGAGCTTCCCCCATGTTCAGGTTGACATCCAGGAACTGCAAGTTGTCGCCCTCTGGGAGTTCATATGTGAAATCCAGTCCGCCATGCACCTCCCTGAAACGGCTCATGACCTTGTCTCTAATGGAGTCTGTTAATTTGTGCTTCTGAAAACACAGCAAAAAGGCATCAACGTATCGGAAACACTTCACAACATGAAGAGCTTTCCCAAACTCCCAAAGCAGGTTTGGTAACATGGAGTTTGTTATCGCACTTCATGTCCCATTCCAATTGCCAAGAATGAAGAATCGAGGACTTCACCAAGGGCTTAATATCTTGATAGGGTAAACAAGACAGCGATTGTGGAAGGTTACCGGCAGACCCTGCAAGCTTGTCGGCTTCTTCATTGCCTTGTATGCCAATCTGACTGGGCACCCAACAAAACTTTATGTTTGTACCTCCATGCAAAGCAGAGTTAAGTTTATATCGAATTTGTTGAACACGCATATTTTTAGTATCTTTAAGAGAGCAGACTGCAAGAATCACTCTTTGAGAGTCGACAAACAGGACAGCCCTCAGTATTTTCCGATTGATAATGCATTCAATCACCATTGATACCGCATAGAGCTCCGCAGTAAAAATGCTGGCAATACATCAAGTCGTTGAACCTTGGAAAAGCTTTCAGAATACAAGCGAAACCGACAAAAGAGGAGGTCTCGGCACCATCTGTATAAACATGAAGATAACGATCATACTTAGTTTGCAGTTCACCAAACTCTTGCTTAATTACAGCATGGGAAATGCCGTGCTTGTTGAACTTCGCGAGAGACCAGTCGGATTCAACTCGCTGCGTTTTCCAAGGTGGAATACCGTTGGCTTTCCGAACGAGGTTGACCTGGTCCAGAGAAAGGTGCAGCGAAGTGCGAAGATGTTTAATACGGAGGCTTAACGGTGTCACAATACTTGGTTTATTTTCAAAAAGGCGAAAGAACCTTGACATTGTAAGTGAAGAGTACGTCGGATGCTGAGGGTCGGCCAGAATCTGTAAGCATATGTTAGACTAAGATATGTACGTCGTTTGTTCAGGGACATCTCATTGGATTCAGCATACAAACTGAGGACGGGGGACGTCCGAAAGGCTCCTGTTGCCAGTCGCAAGCCGAGATGGTGAACTGGGTCCAACATTTTAAGGACAGAGGGTCGAGCCGAACCATACACTACTGCACCGTAGTCAAGACGGGATCGTACAAGGGCATTGTATAACTGCAGGATACATTTTCTATCAGACCCCCAAGACTTGTGAGATAAAACTTTCAAAAGGTTTATAGACTGAAGGCATTTTTGCTTCAGAGCTTTAAGGTGGGAAATAAAGTTAAGCTTTTTATCGAATATTACACCAAGAAATCGGTGCTCCTTTCACACAGGGATAGGGGTTTCATTTAATTCCACGAATGGATCCAAAGACAACCCACAGTGCAAAGAAAAAGGCACACAGACCGTTTTTGAAGCAGAGAACCTGAACCCATTTTCGTCGGCCCCTTTGACAGTTTGTTTATGACTAACTGCAACTGACGCTCTCAACTGGAAAGGTTACAAGAGGACGATGATATCTGTATATCGTCAGCATAAAGAGAATATGTAATTGAAGGTGGCAGCAGTCGTGTGAGTGAAATAATTGCTAGCAAAAATAAAGTCACACTTAAAACACCCCCTTGAGGGACTCCGTTTTCTTGGACAAAGGAATCAGATAGGACTGAACCAAGACAAACTTGAAAAGTCCTGTCCATCAGATATTCCTTTATGCATCGAAGCATACGGCCACGGATATTACAAGCATAAGGTTGCGGAGAATCCCATACCTCCACGCTGTGTCATATGCCCTTTCTAAGTCGAAAAAAACTGCAACACAGTGCTATTTTCAGTCATGGCGTCACTCAGGCTGCAAAAGCGTGAACCGTAGCTGAGATGGTCAATGACGATGCTGAAAATCGCGAACAAAATCGGACCAAGTGAATTAGGCATAGCAAGTCGGTGATGGCCACTGGTCATAAGTATCAATATCTCCTTGTACCTACTGTTTACACCGACCCTACTTTCCCCAGCCAACCTTTATACTTAAAAGCCTTTTGAGGCCTGTATTTACTTCTTATCGCAGTTACCGGGTCAACATTTGGTCTACGGGCCGCTGTCGTTTGAATGCGCAGACGACAACAAGCAGCAACGTTTGAAAGAGGAGACGACAATAAGGAGTATTCACTGGGTGCCATATTTGTGGGTGATGTCTAGAGCGCATGCTCTGAACGAGCCCACATTAATAGGCTGCTAAGACCGGCAATCTTGAGGGTGCGGAATGCACGTTACAAAAGAACTGTGGAAGCTCGCCATCAGCACTCGCTCAGCAGTCGCGAACACGGATATGGCCGCCAGTGAATACTTCCTATACGAACGATCAGGCGGATGTTTGCAGTTAAAGACGCACTGAACGTAGACCGCGGATGGTTCGTACAACTTGGTGGTTTTCCCGCTGGCCCGTTGGGACAAAACAAGAAAAAATCTGATGACCACAAGTATCCCTGAATTCAATCCAAAAGTGCTTCTCGTACAAGCAATCGTGGTCCGGCGGCGTCTGGTTTTCCCTTTTCACGGCCCCTATCCACGTTCTCCGACAAACCGAGCAGACAGAAAACACATGAAAACTCACCTTCAAACCTTTCCCGACTCTTTTGGAACAGCCCCAGTCTTCGTGTTTAGACGAGAAGGCAGGTTTTTGTCGGTTTGCTTCCAAAACAACACAGGAATGCACGTCCCACAAACTGACTTCCGCCCACAGCCTCAGACCGGGAGTGCGCACGACGCGCCACCACCGCGCCTTGACGTATTAGTGCTGAGTTCGTGTATACAACATGTCACGTCGCCCCAAAGGAGAGTGCAGGAAAATTTGAGTGTTGATCTTGTAACCACCTCGATTTGACGTTTTCTCAATAAATTTTTAGAATTTTGAAATAACAGATAGCGTGCACGAAGAGCAAAGCCTTGATATTTCAAAAATGGTTTTGATTTGGCTAGCTAGAAGGGGAATTGCGGTAAATTTTTTTTTTCGATTTTAAGGTTACAACTGTTTTAGTGAAGGACGTGTTACTCAATGGGAAGGTGAAATTTTTTTTCTGATGTCTTACCTAGTTTCGTAAATATCATATCTCAAAGATTTGCATGGGGGGCCTACGGCGAAACCAAGACTACCGGCTCGAGCATGATGAGAAGCCTTGTCAAAAGTCAAATTTCGGGGTTTTACGTGCAAAACCAACGACGGGCATCTGCCACGCCCCAGCGGAGGACTGAGGATTAATTTGGACCACCTGGGGATCTTTTGACGTGCAGAGCAGCCACTGAAGCTGGCTGCTCTGCCAGCCAGCGTGCAGAACTTGCAGTGGCGTGCAGAACTTGAGAGCAAGCGACTCCACTCTGCACAACCACTGCAACACCACCAGAAGGAGGAGAAGCGGGACGGTCTTTTCTAAAAACCTGATTATGTCTTAATTATTAAAAGAATTTGATTGAAGGTGGGTTTCTTGCAAGGCAAGAGCGATGGGTCGAAGCTCATCCATGAAATAGTTAACATCATCAATATTTATTAAAATACCGCGACAGTTCCACTGCATAAAATGTAACTGAGTCATCTATTAAGAAGTGTGTAAATATGTAAATATATAATGAGTGAAACATAGTAAAGTAAATAAAACTATGGAGAGCCACCGGAAATTAAGAAGATATGGCCACAATACGGCTACTGACGTGGTCATCATTTGGGCGGTACTACAGGCTGTTTCTTTTTGGATTTGCGGGATTGCGCCTCCCATTCCATGCCATCCTGGTCAGACTCAGGAGTGGACAGAGTGTCAACATCTGTTGGCATCTCCCCCTCCAGAGAAATGTCCATTGGAGGCGATACGGAGCTTGTCCGGCCCGGCCCACGGGGGTGCAAGCCCCGGACACGGCCGGCTGGAGGAGTGGTGGACGAACTGGGCAAGGGGTCACCCGAGTTCGTCTTGTCCCCTCCTTTCACTGGAGCTGCATGGGCTCCATGCTGCTCCTTTGGTAGGGGGGTCTTCTCCAGCGAGCAAGAGCGAGAAACTCGCTCCTTCTCCCTAGGAGGGGACCTAGGAGAGGGGGAAGGCGCGGCTGCTGCCGGCCTGTCCTTGGATGGGGGAGCAGCACGCGTGCTACCACCAGAAACTGGGGGAAGCTGCTGCTGCCCCTGTTGGGGAGCTGGGGCCCTGAAGTCGGCCGCCAAGATCTCGGGAGAGACCTGAGTGGCCCTCAACTCCGAGCGTGGGGCAGGGCCCCTGCGCACCACGTCGGCAAAACTCCCCTTTGACACGAAGGAGAATCGTTTTTAGCTTCCGAATATAAAATGTTCTCATTTACTTTGATGGTAAGGGTGTCTTTTTCTTGTTTCCACGAGGGACAGGTAAGATAATAAGCGGGGTGTGGTCTACCGCAATTAACACAGTGGGCCACAGTGCCCTCACAAATGTCAGAAACATGGCCCTGACTGCCACACCTTGCACACGTCTCCTTCCCTCGGCAGCTGCGTGCTCCGTGACCAAAACGTTGGCAACGGAAGCACCGCTGGGGGTTGGGGACGTAAGAGCGAATGCGGCAGTTCAGGTATCCTGCCTTGACGGTCTCTGGGAGTGCGTGTTTTTCAAAGGTGAGAATAACATGTTTAGAAGGAATTTGTTCACCATTTTTTCGAAACATGATGCGTTTAACAGTGACAACGCCGGAACTTTTGAGTCCCTCGAGGAGTTCTTCTTCACTGGCGTCCAAAAAGTCGTCCTCAGAGAGGACTCTACGAATGGTGTTAAGTGTGCGATGAGGACTCACCGTCACCTTTACATCAACAATGGTGGTCAGGTTGAGGAGTGCTTCGCTTTGTTTTTTTGTGTTTACCTCCACAAGGAGGTCTCCAGAGTACAGTTTTTTTTTGCCTTGTAGGAAAACCCTACAAGGTGCTCTAGAACTTTGGCTACAATGAAAGGCGACATCTTCGCAACTGACTTCTGTTCATCAAGAGAGTGAACAACAAAAAACTTTGTGAAGGATTCTATCTCGGGATCTTTGTCAATGGTTTTGTGTTCAAGGCAGCGCCTTTTAAGGGCGTGCCCTGAACGGGGTTTAGAGGGGTGGGGCGCCATAGGAGGGCAAAGAGTGTTCAGAATCCGCGGTGCACCGCCCACCACCGAGCCCAACAAGGGGTTAGGTAACGCACCATAACAAGAAGGGCTTGGCTGGAGACGTTACGCTAACAGTGCTGCCGGGAAACTATACCCAAGTGTGGGTCAAGACAGAGGTCTATTGCCACCCAAGGTTAGCCCTTGCCGCCAAAGAGGGGTGAAAAAGGAGTAAGAGAAATGAGAGAGAAGAAAAAGAAACAGGAAAGGTAAAGGTGAAAGATTGGAGGGGATAGTAGAAGAAAAGGCGACTAGACTGAATCATCCTGGCCGGGCCTTACCAGGAGTCCCGTCTACGAGAAGCGGGGGCCGAAGTGGTGTATTGCCTCACCCGGGGGGCCGCGAAGAGTCCAAACCTACCCCGGGCTCGGCTTAACCACCGGGATGCCCTTTTCCCCGGACACGGGAAAGCCACGCACAGCCAGACGTGGGCGGGCGAACCCGCATGGCTCGGGGTCCGTGGAGACGCCACTCTCCAAACACCTGCATTCACAGGTGCCCCCTGCGGGGCTCCTCAGGAGAATGTTGTGGCTTCCAGAGCCAGGGGCAACTGCACCCAAAAAAACGTTCGGACTTAGTCGCCACAGGGAAGAGAAGTGACTTGTGATACGAGGGAGGAGATTGAAAAAAATCACAAAAAAATAATTATTATAAACATCAAAATTTTCTCCTGGAATGTGATTTACATACCGAGCTAAGCGATAGAGGGAAATGGAATTTTGTCAGGCATTTTTTGTGGCTTCCTTTTTAAGAGTTGTGAATGCGAAAGCATGAATGTCGTTCTTCCGCTTCCTTAGTTCGTCTGCGGTGTACTGGCGTGGACGGCCACGTTTCGCTACAGCCGTGCGAGTGAAGCCTGGAGCGCAGTGGAAGAAACACGGTTTGGGAGGGACCCCATACTTGGGCGCCATCTATCCCCGAGCGAGTGAATTGCGCCCGGTGCCCGGACATAATGCGGCCGCCGCGCGTGAGGCATACTGGCGTAGCGCCCGTTTTCCTTCCTCACGAAACAATAGAGACCTTTAGCGTACCGTTACCGTGTTCCGCGCCCGCACTACCGGAGCTTTTTAAGCATACTTTTAAGTGCGCGCCCAAGTGATACCGTGACCGCGAGGCGCGCGCATAAAAGCATCCCGCCATGCAGCACCTCGCCATGCAGCAGCGACCAGCGGCAAAGGATCTCCGGAGTTCGCGGACTCGACAGGAATGCAACGCCGAATGTGAACTTTTCCTCCCCATGTTCGCCTTCCCCAACGAGGCCATAGCGCCACCCTTATAAAAATAAAGTTAATCATCATCATTATACTTAATATGCAATGCTTTCAAAGCGGATGGTGCGAGCATGGGGCTTGATCTCGTTGATCATTTGTACGTGTTCTCGTGCAAACGAAACTGCAGATGAAGCAACGTACTCGCGCCAGTAGCTTTGACGGCGTTGTATATTAAATACGAAACGGAGTATAGACCTTTAAAATGTTTACAAAATCACAGTCCAGCGTGCGATCTTCACATCCCAGCACGTGCGTGGTCGTCGCTTCGGAAAGCGAGCAAAGCACGCGCCATACGCACGAATGCTGAAAATGGCACCGGCCAGAAGCTCGTTTTTGGAAAGGTCTATTAGCGGCGAGATGTTTTGGTGGCGCCCTCCTATGGTTCCCCCTTGTGACGTCATTACCTTGCAAACAACAAGTTCGATGGTGTGTGTAAATAGCATGGTGGAAGCTTGAAATCATTGCGCTCTCAAAGGAACACTGCCAACACCGTCAAAATAAAAGTTCTTTCATTCCTCTTATTTCCGTCGATGATAAATCCTTTTCTGACGTCATAGTCAGCGCTCGGCCAATCGTGGAAGGCCGACCACAGCGACGCTTTCGGTCGCGCACGTCGCCAATAGGAAGTATTCACTGGCGGCCATAGCTGTGTGCGCGACTGCTGAGCGCGTGCTGATGGCTAGCTTTCAGGGTTCTTTTGAAACGTGCATTCCACACCGTCAAAATGGCCGGTCTTAGCAGCCCATCAATGGGGGCTCGTTCTGAGCATGCGCTCTAGACAGCACCCACAAATATGGCGCCCAGTGAATACTCCTTATACACAAGTGAAAGGCTCACAGAGGTTTGCAGCGGGTCCACTGCTAACCTTAGACCTCAAACACTCCTCTCTGACTCTTACAAAATTAGTAAAAAAAAAACTAAAACAAAAACGAAATGAAAAAAAAAAAGACGCGAAAACCTGTGGAGCAAAAAATTCAGGAAACACCACTTCCCTCATCGAGTTAAAACGCGAATGTTTTCCATAAAAAAATGCAAAACGAGAAAACTGAATAACCCTTAAGAAGGAAACGAAGAGGAGGGTTCAGTCGAAACTTTATTAATGCGTTATCATTAGCACCCACATGGCAGGATAAAGCTGATCGCGTCCGTGTGTGGACAAAAGAGTGGAAAGGAAAGCGCGCCGCCTGGAGAGGAGGAAAGTAGTGAAGGACAAAGGCGAGAGGGAGTTGACGTAACGGGGCGGAAGCCAATGCGCACGCGGGAAACCGGTGAGTAGCAAAAACAGCGTCAGGCAGCGGATGCCGCTGTTAAGTGTGCAAGGCGGGCGGGCCAACGAGGCAGAGGAGCGGAAGCAGCGCCTAGCTCGGCTGGCCTAAATGTGGCACCAGAAGCCGCAAGCCGACCCCAGTCTGCGTGCGACATATGCTGTGGCGAAGCGGGCTCTGCGAGCCCGCTTCGTTGGAACTTGGAAAAAATTAAAGGAAGATTAGCATGACCCTTAGGAAACGCCACACCCTTCACCCTTTGGGTAACGCTAAAACTGATCCCGTAACAAAAATAAATAAATAGCAAGAAAAGAGACATTTACAATTTTTGTAATGCGAAATTAGAGCGCAGCTCTTGAGGAGGAAGAGCAGAGGGTACGGAGGGGAGGGTGTGCATCTTCTTCTCCTCGAAAAAGAAGACGAAGCACCGACCAGTGCTCTCTGATGCATTCCGAGCTCCGCAAAGTTTTGCCGAAAATCCCGGAATACTTCACCAGTGATCTTTCAAGCTGCACCAAAAGGTCAGTATACCTCACCTGGACCTGCGAGCAGCAATATCCCGGACCTATTAGAACCTGACTTTAACGCCCAAGGTCAACTCCAACCCCCCCTGCGAGAACCTACTCGCTAAACCTGACATTCGGAGAGACAGCCGACTTGACCCTGCACTGGGCCTGGCCACCGACCGCTCGGCCAGGGTCCAACAACACTTTCCGACAACATCGACGTCATGGATATTGACCGAGTAAACTCCCATGAATGGCAGACTGTCGGCACGGCGCCACGGCAGCCCCACACCACGGCCATTACAGTGAAACTATCCGAGAACATCAACCTCGGCAGCGTGGACACGCATATGCTTGGAGCCGACGTGCTTCACGCCGCTGGCCTCAACACCATCGAGCGAAAAGACACCTATATAAAAGTACGAACAATCCAGAACCTCCTCGCAATAGACACATACAGACCTTCGGCCGAGACCAAACTACTTGCTCTGAAAACCGTACATATCCAAGGCAAACAGCATGAAATCAGGACATACAAGGCCAATGATCCAGCAAACGCACGCGGAGTTGTGCATGGAATCCCCGCGACATTTTCAGAAGAAGAAATCCGCAACACCCTCGAAGTGGAACACGCCAAGCTCCTGCACCTCCGCCGCATCGGCACGTCGAACACTATCCCGGACACGGTTGAGGGACCACGGCTACCGCGCTACGCCTTTATGAACCGCGTCGCCATAAGACTGCACCCTTACCAGCCGCCAAGCATCCTTTGCACGATCTGCTGTGTGATCGGACACCGCGCCGACGTCTGCCCCAACAAAACTCAATTCACCACATGTCTCAACTGCAGCAAACATTTCCCCGTGGGTCAAACTCCTGCAACTCCTCATGAATGCGAGCCACACTGCGTAAACTGCGGAGAAGACCACCCGCCCACTTCCCCTCATTGCGCCGCCCGACTGCAGGCAAACCAAGCAGCTCAGACGCAAGCCCTACAGAAACGACGACATCAACTCCAATATCTGGCACCACTGAACTATCAAGCGTGGCCAGATTTACCCACCCACAACCGGTTCGAAGCCCTTCAAACCTCGCAAAGGAGCAGAAGCAGGAGCCGAACCCGGGACGAAACATCAAGAGAGCTGTCAAACAAACCACCCAAGACAACACCACCACCCAAGACACCGAACCCCAAGTTACCAGGGTCGGCCCAAAGAACCACCATCCCTCCCACCAATGTGAGCGAGCCAGCTCTCCAGGGACCCCCATTCTCCTCCCCCATTGTCCCACCCCCTAACGTGTCCAAATCAGTCCCATTACACCCGTCCTATACGCAAACCCCACAGCACTCGCAACCTCACTCATCACTCACAGCCGCTTCCTCGCCGATAGAGGAGAAGCTAGATGCCCTTGTGACTAAAGTAGACAAACTGGTAAACGCCATTTCGGCACTTCAGTCCACCACACAGCAGATGCAACAGGCCAACCAAAGGCGAGACGCACTCATAGAGCAAATCATCGAGCACAACAAACACTTAGCTACTCGTCTCGATCACGAAGCCGCCACTATATTAAAACTAGAACAGGCCATAAATGCCTTGGAGCTACCACGCAAACGACAAACTAGAAGCAGCCAAGCAGAAACATCCCACGGCGCAGCCAAGATAGATACCGATATGAACCAAGATGTCTAATTCTCCACCGCCACCACCCACCGCACTTAACTCTTCTCCAAACACGCCACAAGCACGTACACCATATGACAATGGAATTGTAGAGGCATACGTCGCAAAAAGGGCCTCCTTACTCAGTACATAAAGGTGGCTGACCCCCAACCTGACATCATTCTTCTCCAAGAAACAAACGGATCCATCACTATTCCTGGATATGAATTATTCATACAATCTAGCATCACGCACAAAGACAAACGGTCACCCACGGGCGTTTCGGTCCCCATCATGACCGCCACCTATGTATCCAAACACATAGCTGCTACGCAAATTGACACCTCCCACCTGAACACACCATCCAATGAATACGTCACTGTCCAATGTAGTCTAGGGCACAACACCAAGGACTCTATCATCCCAAACGCCTACTGGCTACCTAAACACCCTAACGCAAACCTAGGATGGCTAGCTAAACACTCAGCAGGATACAAGTCTCATCCGGTCCTCATAGCAGGGGACTTTAACAGCCACAGCACCTCCTGGGGATATAAACGCACCACTTCGAATGGCCGCAAGCTAGAGCAGGCCATGGAAGTTCATCAATACACCCTTCTCAATGACACCACCCTGCCCACACGTACAGGAAACAGCGTAGAACATTACAGCTCACCCGACCTCACATGGTACAACGGACCAGTGCCAGCGACATGGGATAACCTCCAGGAAACTTTGGGGAGCGATCATTGCATCCTACAGACCTCGCTCACTTACTTTCAAACACGCCGAAAGAGCTCCCAGGGAGGACTGCGTACTAGAATGACCAAATGGGATAAACTCCGAACGGAACTAGAGGAACTACCCACCCCCTCCTCCTACCAAGAGGGGGTAGACATTCTACACTCCACATACCGCAAACACACAAAGCACATAATAAACACCCCAGACCACGAGCATGTAGACTCACACCTCCTCTCCTTGTGGGACAAACGACACCGCATGATACAACGCTGGAAAAAGAACAAGACCAATCGCCCCCTCAAAAAAGCTATACAGGCTATTACTGAGGAGGCGCACGAATATGCATACACCCTTACTACCGAGAACTGGCTCCAGACGTGCGATCAGCTTAACGGACAACTACACACACCTCGAGTGTGGCAGATCCTTCGATCCCTTCTGGGACAGGCTAAACCTAGGCACACACTAACAAAGCTTCTCATGCATGCAGGGGCACACCCTGAATCTCTTGCACGAGACATACAAAAACTCTTTTATCCACACAAACCAAACCTTTCCCCACTGCCCGACCATCCTCCCGAATCTCCCGACTCTCTTTCCACCGGAATCAATTCCCTTTTTAGCATGAACGAGCTAAAAGCAGCTCTTCACAACCTGAAAAGGAACGCTACCCCAGGTATGGATGGAATCACCTACACCACACTACGCAACCTACCTGATCACTTCCTCGAACCTCTCCTCGACCAAATCATTCATGGATGGGAGACTGGAATCCTCCCTCATGAGTGGAAAACGGCCCTCATCATACCCATCCCGAAACCCGGAAAACCTCCCAACCAGATCAACAACCTCCGACCTATTTCACTTACCTCTTGTGTCGGCAAACTTATGGAGAGAATGGCTCTAAATCGCCTTCATTGGCATCTAGAGACCACAGATCCCTTAGCATACACTATGACGGCAGGCACGTAGCCAGGATTTTGTTTCGGGGGGGGCCCGCCCATGACAAAATGCTGTATGAGGGGGAGGGGGGAGAGGGGGTCCCAGCAAAATCGAACATTTCGGGGGGGGGGGGGGGGCCGGGCCCCATGGCCCCCCCCCCTGGATACGTGCCTGTATGACGGGCTTTCAATCCCATGTTAGCACACGAGATGCCATGCTTCGCATATACGAAGATATATACCAGAATGCCAGTACTACACAACTGCGTATCTTAGCAAGCGTAGACATTCACAAAGCTTTTGACTCTGTAGCGCACCACACGATACTAAATAACCTCTTGGACACGGCACCCGGATCTAGAATGTATAATTATGTCAAAGCCTTTCTAACCGATCGAACAGTACAGATACAGGTCAATGACTTTATATTACCTGACCATACCTTAACAGCTGGAGTACCACAGGGGGCTATTCTCTCTCCCACATTATTCAATCTAGCCTTGAAGAATCTCCCGGGTAAACTTCACAAAATCCCGCACCTACAGCACAATATCTATGCGGACGACATCACAGCTTGGTGCTGCACCGGCTCCCCAGCAGACCAGGAAGCCACGGTGCAGGCCGGACTTGAAACAATCCACACCCACATAACGCAACTTGGCCTCACATGCTCCCCCACAAAAACAGAATACATTGTTGTCTCTAACGATACGGGACAGAAGGCAGACGACTACCACGCACTCATTCAACTACATATAAATGGCACCCTCATCCCTCGCCGCCGCACCATACGGGTGCTAGGCTTCCTCCTCCAACAGGACGGCAAAGCGGACGAGTGGTTAACACTCATCACAAAGCAGATAAACGAAATTCACCATATGCTCACTAGAGTATCCAGGCGCAACCGAGGTCTAAAAGAACATGAGATGCGTAAAACGGTCGAAGCTCTGGTCTACACCCAAGTCATGTACCACCTACCTTATGCCACCCTCACCACCACACAAATCCGCAACCTCGAAACCGCTCTCCGTAAGTGCACCCGACTTACACTTGGAGTTCCACGGTTCGCACCCAACCACCTACTACTTCTAACTGGCACCCACAACACCTTGGACGAGCGCATTACCATGCATCGCCACGCTCAACATGAACGCCTAGGTACATCGCGACAAGGCCGACGAATACTAGACCACCAGCACTATGATACCTCCCAGCTCCCCTCCATCCCTCCAACCTCCCCACCATGGGACTCACTGCCACGACTACATGTCCTTCCCCTACCGCGAAACATGTGTCCGGAGGCCCACTCTTCTCGAAGGGAAGATCGTGTCAAACGTCTCACGAAGCAAGGGGAACCGCCGGATACGGACTTTTACTTCACTGATGCCAGCTATTACCCTGACCGATGTCGCACGGCAGTGACTAACAACACCTACTCCCATACCACTCTGCATGAAGGTGTACCCTCTCCTACGGCTGCCGAAACATTTGCCATCGCCGAGGCCATCATCATCCCCACACATCATCACGATCAGATTATCATATGCACCGACAGTCAAAGAGCGTTTCGACAGTTTCGGGACAACACGCTCCCTCCCCATATGCACGCCCTCATCCAACAACAGCTAACTACTCACCCTCATCAGAACGTCGCCATCCAATGGATACCAGGCCATCAGGGTATGGGAGGAAATTCAAGAGCGCACGCGCTCTCCCGCGCTGAAGGAAATCCGGGGCCTCCTACTCTCTGGCCTGAGTCCTACGACCCACGTGAACACCGCAAGCAACTCCACAAAGCTCGGACGGCTATCCTCAAAGAACTGCGTATGACCGCCTCGACTTTCCCCCATCCGCCTCCACATTTCACTCGCGAAGAGGGTGCCATCTTACGCCGCGCTCAAACTCACACTCTAATGACCCCTCATTACAAACAGTACATACAAGGACTCCCTGGACGCTCCTACTGTCCCAGTTGCGGAAGCCACCCTTCAAACATACACATGATGTGGGATTGTCCACACGCGAAACTCCTCATATCTGCCACTTTACACCAACTGCCCCCCGACCTACACCCAAATTCCTGGGAGAGCTGGATCACTCCACCTAAAGATCACCAACACCTCTTACTGCCACTTCTGATTCAGCACGACCACAACGTACTTGGGGAAGAGTGGTAAAGATATATTGAAGCGCCGGACTAGGCGTGTTAAAATAAATAATTTTTCTCTCTCTCTTCCCCTTCGTACCCTCCCCTTCTCTTCTTCCCTCCTCGTCCCTCTCCCGTGCTCCTCCTTTCCTGCTCCTCTCCTCCTACCGTTAAATTTCCCGATAAATATACCAGGAAATTTAGCAAATTTGTTCTTCTAAATTTAGCAAGAAATTTAGCGAACATTTTCCCGCTAAATTTACCGGTAAACCTTTCCCGTTAAAATGAGCGAAACGTTTTATATTAGATTTAGCAGGAAATTTAGCGAATATTTGCCCGCTAAATTTAGCGGTGTAATTAACGTTAGGTTACCTCAACACCAATTCAGTTGCCTCGCTAAATCCATCGGGGAAAATGACGTCACATGACTTCGTGTCACGTCAACCATGAACAATTTAAGTTTCTCCGCTAATTTCGGCGGGAAAATGGACGTCACGCGACCTCAACACCACTCCAACTTCCCGCTAAATTTAGCGGGGCGGTTACGCCGACGGCGACGCCGCAAAACGCGGAAACGGGCGGCTAAGAGCTGCACTCTAAAAATTGAGGAAACAAAAGAGAAAGCCAAAACAGTAAAGTGAAGGGGTCAGCGTTAGCGTTTCTCAAAGGTAGACGTGTGTGGTGTGGATCCAAGGGTCATGCTAACGCATTTTCTAAGGATTCATCAATGGATGTTCCTTTAATTACGAGGGGCATTCATAAAGTTCGTATCATTGTCACGAAGGAATAGAGATTGATCAATCAAACTTTACTAGGAGTTGAGACTTTCTCTACATGTTCGCCACCAAGCGTTATCCACTTTTGCAAGTGATGGACCACATGGCGGAAGCCATTCTTTTAGAACCCCTCGTTTTGAGTGTTCAGGAATAGCACCACTTCAGCAATCACTGTGTCGTCGTCCTTGAAATGCATTCATCTTGTTTGGCCACACTGGAAGCGTCAACGCCATGTAACCAAAGTTTCATAAACTTGGGCGTTGTGCCAGAACAATGCTCGCAGATTTTAATGAATGTCCTTGGCATTGCTTCCCCTCAAATGGAAAATAAATGGATCACTGCATGTGCTTGGCACCGACGGGTGGTGCCATTTTGGTTTCGACTCCCTAGCGGCGTTCCGCGCTACTATAGCACGCGATGTGTACACTGTGCGGAAACTAGAGGGACGAGCGCTCATGTTGATGCCTGTTTTGTTCCACTTTTATGAACGCCCCTGTATACACACGCAGCCTGCGCTACGAGCGGATGGTACCAGTCAGACAGCGTCAAAAGCGTGCCATCATGGTGATAGTCATGTTTTGTTTAGTTGTCATGTTATCGTAAACAGAAAAGGCCTAGTGACTTGCGATTTTGACGGACGTTACCAAGCCCAGATGGTCGTTCCCATCTGGGCTTGGTAAGCTGAGATAAAGTATAGTCACGGATTTGTCTGAAAATTGGTTTAACGTATTAATAGACACATTTGAGCTAAGAACCCTAAATACAAGTCCCAACACCTTTTTTCCCCCCCGAAGTTATTGAAGTTTCAAATTTGGTCTGAGAGGCTCTACTGGCAACACTGGAAACGTGACGTCAGGTGTTGTAGCTTGTTCCCGACGGCGTAGAAGTTTGACGGTGTAAAATGAATACTGGTTACACTCTTTTTTTAGACTGCCTCCTTCACTTGCTAGTTATTGGCAGACTTGGGAATTAATCTGTTAGAAGTAACGGATACTTGTAGTTTGTTACGTTTTCAAGTAACTTTTTAAAATGTTACTTAAAAAGAAGTGGACATAATACAGAAACTGGAGCAATATGAGCAGGCTATTCAGCACCATAAAGAAAACAAGTTCAGAAAAAAAAACGAAAAGAATAGTTTTTTTTTGCATGACCGGTGACTACAATTACAAGGAAAACGTGCAACTGCAAGGTATACACAAATATGCGAGAAAAAAAAAAAAAAAGATTAAGAAGACAGTGCCGAGTAGGCGTTGTCTTCTTTATTTCTTAGCGGAGGTAGACGCTGCTACTGAGCATGCGCGCCACTAGCTTTGTCTGTAGAATTTCAGGAATCATTTCCGGTTGCCGTAAGCCAGCGGGATGGCAAACGTGGTTGCTGTTTCCGCGGCCTTGTCAGCTTAGAGGTCAACGAACTGCACCTAAATTGTTTCGCTTAAGTACATCGAAATGGTTTCTATTTTTTATGATAAATACGAGAAAAGTAACGTGAAAGTAGCGTGAAAGTAATTCGTAACGTAACGTACAAAATAATCCGTAACGTTTATGCGAAACTAATTTGTAGTAATCCGTTACATATGAGGCTCGATCATTTGTAATTATAATACCTTAGACTTATCAAGTAACGGGCAAAAGTCTGGTTATAGACCAACTCATGTTCACAAACAAACCGGAGCGCCCCTAGCGGACGCCACCTACTCCGCGCAACCGCTATGGAGTATGGGCAAGAAGCTCGCCGTCGTCCATAAACAAGCCATTAGAATGCGATGTTGTCGGCGTAGGTGTGAATCCCCGAGCTCTTTTTGACTCTGGAATTGTTTATATTACCTCTTCCTAGCAATGTCTGACTAAGCGGTCTCAACGAAATTAACGAGGCTCGCTACACCGCAAAACGTCGCGTGAGTAATGTGACATGCCGCGATTCATTCGCCGCGGACACCGCAGAATGAACACTCAAGCTTGATTTACACGATAAGATTCTGCTGGCTATTTTCAGTCATGGCGTCACTCAGGCTGCAAAAGCGTGAACCGTAGCTGAGATGGTCAATGACGATGCTGAAAATCGCGAACAAAACCGGACCAAGTGAATTAGGCATAGCAAGTCGGTGATGGCCACTGGTCACAAGTATCCCCTATAAAAATGGTCAAAATGGTCATCGCCATTTGAAGTATGTATTATTGCCAAATGGCAATTGGTGTTGATCAACTGGCTATAGATTCTAATCGTCGTTTAGACGTGATCCGGTTGACCTTCGTAGCTTTTTCGCCACCGTCAACTTTCCGCCAATTTATAGAACATCGCCACTGTATCGATATCCTGGTGCCTTTCTACAATCAATCGGCTATTGGAGGAGATAAAAGGACTATAAATTTCATAACCTTTTGATTGCTTCCAATTGCCGATCGACATTAGTACAGCACCAGGATAGCAATACAGTGGCGATGACCTATAGAATGGCGAAAAGTTGACGGTGGCGAAAAAGCTACGAAGGTCGACCGGGTGACGTCTAAACGACGATTGCCATCCATGGCTGGCGGCCGTGGATGGTAATCGTCGTTTAGACGTCATTTGATCAACCTTCGTAGTCATTTCGCCACAGTCCATGTTTCGTCGACTTTCAGCTGGCCAGCCGAAAAACTGTGATAAGAATAGCATTCATGACCTTACCATTGGCTTAGGCAGTTCCCTTTACATGCTGTTGGGATTTCAGGGCCTGATACACATAGTGTTTCCTTGCAATATGGGAAGAAAACAAAGATTGAAGAACAATTTAAAGAACCAAAATTTATTTAACACAATGTCATTAAAATTACAAGTGTTTGTTTTTTTTTTCAAAAGACTAGTTAATCGCCCAAACGTAAACGATGAATGAAAAGATGGCCTTCCCTTGCTTCCTTACATGTCTGTAAGGTGCGAGCTGAAAGAAGAAAAATATTCTAATTTAAATGGGCATATAACCAGCACACATATTCTTGTAGCACATTCGATAACATGCACAGAAGAACCTTGCTCATATGCTTCCTCGGCTGTTATGTTCCCTAACACCGGTCCTGTCAAACGACCATAAGTATTTATGTGTTGAGCTACAGGCTTCGTGCACTGCCTTCCCGGTTCTTATGCCCAAAAACTGCCATTCAAGGTGGCAGGTGACTACTAGGGACACACGGCTACTCTGTTCCTTTTACTTTACTCCCTTTATTTCACCTCCTTGCCTTTCTGCGTTGCATTTCTAGCTTGGTCCTGTAAGACACCGTAGTTCACGCCAGATAGTCAGATTTTAATGAGCGAAATAATTAAGAGCTCACTAAAACAGCATTAGATGACATATAAAAATCCTCTCCCAGACTAGCGTCA